>CM064562.1:22692546-22714046 GCA_032716605.1 Paralithodes platypus
AATTCAGTCTCTTGTACGGTTTGAAGTTCCCATACCTCTAGAGTCTTGAGGCCAAATGATTTACGATTACAATATCTGTTGAGCAATACTTCGAATTGTTACAAGTGGGGGCCTGTCCGGGATCTCTTGTTCATTTGATCAATTAATCAACTTTCATTAAGTCTAAGTGATATAATTGTTATTTTTGTTTTCTTAAGACTTGAACATTGAAATTTATCACTATGCTATAGTCCTTTTGTTTTATTGTTCACGCTGCTTAAATAATTCCTTCCTTTGTGTTGGTTTACGTAGCTGGGTAATATTACATTATTGTAGAAATTTAAGAGACTATAATGTATTCACCATTTGTAGTTTCAAAGTGACACTCATCAAATCCCTCATACTCATCCATACCCGTTTATATATTAAATACCTTGAGAGACGGTAGCGGGAATATCAGAGTATCCTCATGTGACGGTAGTTAACCTACCGCACATCGGTCATCCACCTGAATCCCCATTATTTTAATGTCAGAGTAGGATGTACCTCTCATACTCGTCTTCCATAAGAATACGAAACTATGGATAGACCGAACATGGTCACCATCTTCTAATAATTTGAATAAGTAGAAGTAGGATCTTGCTGCATATAGCTCTCTCATGCCACTCCTCTTATTCTATTGTTTTGGGATCGTGTATCACTTTTATACTTTCGTTTAAGAAATGCGGGATAGTTCAGAGTTTACTTTCTTGCGTTCATGGCTGTCGGTTTTCACATTAATTATCTTTGATTGGAGGAGATTAGTGTCTTTACCTGAAACATTAGTATGAAAATCATTACTGGTATATACTTGCCCAATATCCTTGCCTCTGATCCATAGTTTTCGTAGCAACTGTTGAGTATCTAGTATGTACCAGTCTGTGCTGCTCATATCCAATTCATGTGTAGGTTTTTGAGAGATTTTGTTTTTATATTTGCCACGCTCTTATGTTTAGTTGAGCGGTAGCCTTCGCAACCCTAATTAATTCTTTCAAAATGACTGAAAAGTTTAGATTAAAAGCGTTTTGTAATGAGCCCTCTCTTGACAAACTCTTAAATCAAGTGATTTCTAAGGATGAAAATGGAAGTATATTGCTTTTCACTTTGACATACCTTTTGAGAGTTCACATACTAAAGAAATTATCAAAAACATAGTCATAGAAGAATTAGTTTCTAGAGAACTCTTACCGTCTGAAGCCGTAGATGAGTTTACTCCAGCTAGTCTTTCTATGCATAAATCTATGATAGATGATGAGGATACACAAAGTGAAACACCTGAGAGACTTGATAGATCAAATCAGGATGTATGGTCAGGAGAGCGCCTAGCCTTTGAAAGGGAATGGTTAGCCATACTTCAGCCATACTTCAGCAGGAAAAGGAAAAAGATAGGCAGTTGGAACTTCTTAAGCTACAAAAGCAGGAAGAGTTTGAGAATGCAAACAGACAGTTAGAAATAGCAAAAATCCAACATCTAGAAGAAACCAAAAATCTCGAGGCAGAAAAGCTAGAGCTAGAGAAACTGAAGAAGTCTTTCAACTTAGCTAAGAATATCTCCTTAGTTCCAACTTTCAATGAGAAAGATCCGGAAGCTTCTTTCCGGACTTTTGAAAAGACCGCTGCACACCTCAAATGGCCTAAGGAGGAGTGGACGTGGCTACTTCATCCTAAATTAGTAGGAAAAGCTTCCACTATTTTCTCTAACCTTGAAAACATTGATGATTATGAGTTTGTGAAGAAAGCCATTCTTGATGCATATTCTATAACCCCTGACAGTTATCGTATACAGTTTAGAAACTACTGCAAGCCTGATACGCACACATACTTAGAGTTTGCAATGGAAAAGTTTCGAATGTTTAAGAAGTGGCTGGACTCTTCCCGTATCACCACATTCACAGACTTAGTTAACCTGATGGTCCTTGAAGAATGGAAGCGAAGACTACCACTCAATATCCTGGTGTACGTTGAGGAGAAGGGTGAAAGTGACCTCACTAAGAGTGCCAAGTTGGCAGATTCTTATGCTTTAATTCACAGGGGCATTCCACACCGAGACAAGTCTAGGACTCCAACTGTTAGATTCCCCTCTAGTAATTACCCCGTGTCTGAAGTCAGCTCGCTGCAAAGTTCTTCAAATCCCACACCAAAAGATCAAAAGAGAAATGAGGAATTGTTTACATATTGTAAAAGGACAGGGCATAACATCCTTCAATGTCAACACCCTAGCTGTAAAACTTCATCTGCCTACAAACTCACTATTGCCACTTCTCGTTCACCATCTGTCATACCTACTGGGAAACCAGTGACATGCATTCAATCAATTGAGTCATCTGATCTTTTCTCTGCTTTCAAGGTTCCAGGAACCGTCTCCACTCTTGAACATTCCAGGTAATATCCAGTCACAATTCTGAGGGATACAGGCTCGGCCCAGAGCATATTAGTAAAGAGAGCTTTGCTCTTAGTTGAGACTAGATATACAGGGGAAGTTAGCCAGCTTAATTTCTTGAATTCAAATAGAGTAGTTAACATGGCTGAAATAGTGCTTAACAGTGGGTTACTCCGGGGAACGATTAAAGTAGCCATCCTTGAGCAGGACCTTCCTCTGCCTGGAGTTTCCTTCCTTCTGGGAAATGACTTGGCTGGAGATTGGGCTGATTCCTGCCTTGAAGTTGAGAGAAGCTCCCTTACTTACCAGTCCTACAGAGAGGATGGATAAAGAGACACCTCATATATTCCCTGTATGTGCAGTTACTCGTTCTCAAAACTTAGTATCCCTCTACATCAAGTCAGGAGACAATGTTCACTCAGATCATGTCTAAAGAGAATCTCATTAAAGCTCAAGAATCTGATGAAACTCTTGCAAAATTTAGACATGTTGCTGATTACACTTCTGTAAATGAAAAGAATCCAAGCATTTACTATCATGATGGAGTTCTCATGCGTAGCTTCCACACACCTGATAAGCCTGACACAGATACATGGTCTACTACACATCAAATCATCATCCCTTCATCCATCCGTTCTTCTGTCATGGAGCTAGCTCATGATAAACTAGCAGGACACCTAGGTCAAAACAACACCTACAGGAAAATACTAAATATTTTTTTTTGGCCAGGAATGAGGAAAGATGTGTCTAACTTTGTCCGTTCTTGTCACACTTGCCAACTGGTGGGTAAGCCAAATGAAGTAATCTCCAAAGCACCTCTTAAGCCTATCCCTGTCACGTCAGAGCCCTTTGAAAAAAATAGTCATAGATTGTGTAGGACCCCTTCCCAAAATAAAGAGAGGAAACCAATATCTTTTGACTGTCATGTGTGCCGCTACCCGATACCCTGAAGCTTTCCCTTTGAAGAACATTAAAGCCAAAACCATTGCCTCTCACTTATTGCATCTTTTCACTAAAGTAGGCATTCCAAAAAATATCCAAAGTGATCAGGGATCTAACTTTACCAGTGAGCTGATGTGTCAAGTAATGACAGAGTTAGATGTGCAAAAACATTTGTCCACAGCGTACAGACCTCAGACACAGGGTTGCCTTGAATGTTTCCATCAGAGTTTTAAGAGTATGATAAAGATGTACTGTTTTGAGATGGAGAAAGAGTGGGATGAAAGCATTGACTTTCTTCTTTTTGCTGTCAGGGAATGCCCCCAGGAGTCGCTAGGTTACTCCCCCTTTGAGTTGTTGTATGGACGTCAGATCAGAGGCCCTTTGAAGGTCCTGAAAGATCAGTGGTTCAATACAGTTTCTGATAACCCCTCACGCACTGTGTCAGAGTACATAAATGCTTTGAAACTAAATAGGTCTAAAGTGCGAACTCTTGCCCTAGATAATTTGGAGAAAAATCAGTCAAAAATGAAAACTCGCTATGATCTCAAATCTGAAAACCGTACTTTCAATTCAGGAGAAAAAATGCTCCCTTTTTCTGCCCATTCCAGGTCATCCTCTTAAAAGTAAATATTCTGGACCATACATCATAACTCAGAAGTTGTCTGATCTCAATTATGTAGTGAAAACTCCAGATCGTCGGAAAAATAACCGGCTTGTCAATGTCAATCAAATCAAACCTTACATTGAAAGGTTACTAGAGGAGAATACACCTTGCCTAATTGTAAATACTGCAATGAAGTCTGAGGAGTTGCCTAAGGAGAGTGATGCTGAAGTGATTGAGGAGGTTTATCTTCCTTCCCCTAATTGCCGATACTTTGTCCAGGAGTACGTCCACAGTCTCAGTCTCTCCCTCCTTCTTATTTCAGTCCTGTTAAACACCTTTCAGGGACTTAGGGGGGAGGTGTTACGTCCCTCGAAACTCCGAGCCTGCTCAACCCTTCCTGAAGCCTCATCCAACCAACTCTACCTCTACATGGAGCTTCAAAGCACCACACCAGCGCCATGAACCTTTGTATATACTCTTCAATGATCGTTAACTCGCCCCACACCACTAGGGGGCGAGTTTCTTTTCTTAGTGACCAGCTCTTTCCCGAGTCTATGAGTGATCTTATTTTTAGACTAACTTCAGTGTTACTTGGACTATAGCTCGGGGTGGTGTCTCTGTGAATACCTGGAGTACAGTCGGGTTGTTACTTACCTTCTCTTCAACCTACCAACTAGAGAGTGTGACGCCTAGGCTAACAATCCTCATTAACCTGGATTGAGCATGTGACTATATTTCAATGTCATAATTTCATGTTTTTAGTTTATAATATTTGTTTATATATTTATATTTATTTGTTTTTAATTGTAAGAGTTATAACTAATATTTTACTTTTAATATTTAATCACTCTGTAAATAATTCAATTAGGAATTTTTTTTTCTTGTAATTATATTAATCTTTAACTTTACTTTACTTTAACACCTTACGAGCGGCCTATGCGGTTTATTTATGTGTACCGCACAGCGGGGTGTTTTTAGCCAAAATAGGGCTGTTTACGTGATCATTTTCATGCCTAAATAAGACCCAGAACGTAAAACAAGTACCTATCCCTGAAAGGGCATAAACAGAGCTTTCGAATGACACCATAACGATCCTTGTATGATGGATAGTTTTCTTGCAATAACCGTGCAACGCGAGTGCAAAAAGCAGGTAATTCGGTACTTTCAGTACATAATTGAGTATGTAGCGAGTGAGAGAGGGAGGAGAGCTGGATTTGTGTCAGTAGGTTCGCCGCGGTGGTCTGGAGCAGTCATACGCTCGCTAGTCTCCTGCCACCACTGTCTCTCTCTCAGCCACATTACGTGCTGAAATTGCCACTCGAGTTATGTCGAGCGCCGCCACATAGTCCAGCTTTTTTTAACTCGACTTATGTTGCTCGCCGCTAAATAAGGGTTAATAATAATAATAATAATTAAAGTTGCAAGCAACGTTGTCCGGGGGTCGACGGTTTTGCAAGCAGGGTATTGTGTTTGATACAAATGCAGTGTCACAGATATCAAAAGATCATTTAACTTATTGGGCATGGAGAAACTACAGAAGGAGCAGATTGTGCAAACAAACAAGAGCGAGAGAGGGAGAGATTGGCTGTAAAAGGGATCTGCCTCTATCCGTTTAGTAACAGAGTTGTAGATAATTGTGGAATAGGCTACCGAGTGCTATAATGGGATCAAGAACAATAGAGCTTCAACTTGAAATTAGATAGAACGAGATGGGTTGGGTGTGAAAGGGATCTGCCATGTGTAGGTCAATCGGCTCTGGAGACTCCCATTTTCTTATTTGTTTATTTTCTCATTTGTGAAGGAGAGAGGGAGTATGGCGAGAGAATAGGATGTCGTAAATGTAAGGAAGATAGCGATAAATATGAGAGAGAGAGAGAGCGCGGGATGGGTTGGGTGTGAAAGGGATCTGACATGTGTGGGCCAATCGACTCTCTGCAGACTCCGGTTTTCTTATGTTCTCATTTGTGAGAGAGAGAGAGACTAGGATGTCATAAATGTAAGGAAGACAGAGATAAATGAGAGAGAGTTTTTATGAGAAGGGTTGGGTGTGAAAAGGATCTGTCTTGTGTGGGCCAATTGGCTCTCTACAGACTCCAATTTTCTTATGTTCCTATTTCTTACAATTGTGTTTTGGTTGCAGGTATATGATAACATGGGTGTATAGTAAGTAGTGTAAATAACAGGTAAAGTTTATGAGATGGGTTGAGTGTGAAAGGGACATGCCTTATGTGGGCCACTTGACTCTCTGCAGACTCCCATTTTCATCTTGGTTGCATGTGTAAGGGATCTGCCTCATTTGTACCGGTGTGCAAACAAACAAGAGCGAGAGAGAAAGAGATTGGCTGTGTAAGGGATCTGCCTCTATTCGCTTGGTAAGAGTTGTAGATATGTGGAATAGGCTACCAAGTGCTATAGTGGGATCAATAACAATAGAGCTTCAACATAAAATTTGATAAGACGAGATGGATTGGGTGTGAAAGGGATCTGCCGTGTGTGGGCCAACCGGCTCTCTGCAGACTCCCATTTTCATCTTGGTAGCATGTGTAAGGATCTGCCTCCTTTGTACCAGTGTGCAAATAAGAGAGAGAGATTGGCTGTGTAAGGGATCTGCCTCTCTCGTAACAGAGTCGTAGATATGTGAAATAGGCTACCTAGTGCTATAGTGGGATCAAGAACAATAGAGAATTTAAAGATAAAATCAGATAGTCATATGGATGAAATGGGTTGTATGTGAAAGGGATCTGCCTATTGTGGGCCACTTGTCTCTCTGCAGATTCCCATGTTCATCTTGTAAGGGATCTGCCTCATTTGTACCGGTGTGCAAACAAACGAGCGACAGAGAGAGACTGGGTGTGTAAGGGATCTGCCTCTATTCGTTTAGTAACAGAGTTGTAGATATGTGGAATAGGCTACCGAGTCTTATAGCCAATCGGCTCTCTGCAGACTCCTGTTTACTTATGTTCTCATTTGTGAGAGAGAGAGCGAGGCTCCCTATTTCCTGTTCTCATGCACTAGTACAGTATGTCGTAATCGTAAGGAAGACAGCGATAAATAAGAGAGAGAGAGAGAGAGATAACTCAACACTCAAACAAGCACAAACATAGCTACACAAGACCATCACACAAGCACACACACGCCTATCTAGCGACGAACTGTCCTGTTTACATTATCATACACACTCCCCCCTCATCCCCATTCCATCACTTCGTATGTACGATATTATTTCCGTATTTTTTACTGTGTATGGATTAAGTTATTGGTGTTCACTCTTGACATATGTGTCCTGCTACTTCTGTATGCATACATAATAGCATGAAAGTGATCAATACGCGCATATGAAGCTATGTATCTCGTATATCGGGGTTCTCTTCCCTTCCATCGGTCCACCCCTTATACCTCCCTCCCTCCTCCCTATCCCATATGTGTAAACATTATATTTTAGCTTTCCGAAGGTAAATACGTACTTCCGATAAATATCTAGCCTTGTATTTAAATCATGAATCCTGTTTAATGTCATTATTTAATAGAAACATGTGTAAGGGTTACATTTATACACAGGATAAGATAAGCAAATACAAACCTCAGCAGAGCATAATCATTGGTGATGAGAGGGTAGTTGTAGGCAGTGTTGCCAGTTGTACCGCTACATATTACCGCTAGATGTAGAGCTATATTTACTTCAGTTTAGTAGCCATTTTTTCATATCTACAGTAGAGACATTTACTCGGGATAATTTGAAAATTTCAGACATTCTAGTTATATTACATTGTAAAATTTGCAAAACAAACAAATCAAAACTCTTTAGGAATTGCAGCATTGTTCTACCATTGTTTGACTATGTAGCAACGTGCTAGCTACTTTTGAGAAAGGATCTAGCGGTGTTTTGGGGTATCACTTAGGCAGTGTTGCCAGTTGTATCGCTACATATTACCGCTAGATTAGAGCTATTTACTTCAATTTAGAAGCCATTTTTTCATATCTAGAGAGATTTACTAGGGATAATTTAAAAATTTCAGACATTCTAGTCATATTACATTGTAAAATTTGCAAAACAAACAAACCAAAATCTTTAGAAATTGCAGCATTATTCTAACATTGTTTGACTATGTAGCAACATGCTAGCGACTTTTGAGAAAGGATCTAGCGGTATTTTGTGGAGACATACTGGGAGGGTGGGAGGGAGGTGGTGGTTGCAGAGTTGCCAGTTGTAAAGCTACATATTACCGCTAAATGTAGAGCTATTTACTTCAATCTAGCAGCCATTTCTTTTATATCTAGAGACATTTACTAGGGATAATTTGAAAATTTCAGACATTCTAGTCATACTACATTGTAAAATTTGTAAACAAACAAACCAAAACTCTTTAGAAATTGCAGCATTATCCTAACATTGTTTGGCTATGTAGCAACATGCTAGCGACTTTTGAGAAAGGATCTAGCGGTATTTCGTGGTAACACTTTAGGAGGGTTAAAATACGAGTCACACGGGCAATTGCCAAAACTTTAAAGGTCCATATCATTGTTATTAAACTAAGCATTTGGCAAAGGGAGGAATTGTTAAAAACCTTAGCCAATACTCTGTCATTCACCAAAAATAAATTTGAATTTATCATTATTATTTGGTAGGGTAGGTATGTATAGGTAGGTTGGCTAAATAATTGCTGGAATTCGTAGGGACTCGAACGGTTTTGAGAGATTTAAATAAAACACAAATGATAGATCTGAATAATAAAGAGATTGTTATTAAGCAAAACTGGGGGATGCGTGGAAGCCTATAGACTGTAGACGGTAAACTTTGTGTGGGTAGCGAATTCGGTTTTAAAGTAATTTAAGAATAGACAGTTTTCAATGCTGCGGCCAAACTATTCCACCCATTTATATTTTTTTGGTATCAAAACGTTCGGAATCGCGAGCCTCACCTAACTTCGCAAGCATGGCTCTGATCATCGGCGTAGTTTTCAAGATGTGGAATTTTAAGTGGAATTCGAGGTTTTTTCAAGATTGCCGGGAAAAAGACCACGTGCAAAAGCAAAACCTTCTCTATAAAATTTGCGGAGCATTAGTAGGGGAGTGCGTATGCCAAAGCCCAGTCGTTTCCTGTGAATGGGAGAGACGGTATTTAACCCTTAATTAGCGGCGAGCAACATAAGTCGAGTTAAATAAAGCTGGACTATGTGGCGGCGCTCGACATAACTCGAGTGGCAATTTCAGCACGTAATGTGGCTGAGAGAGAGAGACAAGTGGTGGCAGGAGACTAGCGAGCGTATGACTGCTCCAGACCACCGCGGCGAACCTACTGACACAAATCTCAGCTCCCTCCTCCCTCTCTCACTCGCTACATACTCAATTATGTACCGAAAGTACCGAATTTCCTGCTTTTTGCACTCGCGTTGCACGGTTATTGCAAGAAAACTATCCATCATACAAGGATCGTTACGGTGTCATTCGAAAGCTCTGTTTATGCCCTTTCAGGGATAGGTACTTGTTTTACGTTCTGGGTCTTATTTAGGCATGAAAATGATCACGTAAACAGCCCTATTTTGGCTAAAAACACCCCGCTGTGCGGTACATATAAATAAACCGCATAGGCCGCTCGTAAGGTGTTAAGCGTCAAGTTTTTCGGGAAATCGGCTGCCACGGACCTGTTTGGCCGCCATGCCGGATGTTTAGCATATCAAAAGTTGTCCAATACAAAAACGCACCTCTTGTGAAAGTATGATCCCGATCCAAAAAGCAGTTCTGGAGTTATTGCATCGAAACCGGCGCGTAAGAAGAATTTGGATGAAATCCCAGGTTTAATGATTACAATAGGGGTTCCCCGTAGGGCACGAACCCCTAATAATAATTAAAGTTGCAAGCAACATTGTGCGGGGTTCGAGCGGGGTTGCACGGAGGGTATTGTGTTGGATACAAGGGCTGTGCCACATATACCAAAATATCATGTATCTTATCGGGCATGGAGAAAGTACAGAAGGAATATAGTGTAGCCATTTTGGCTATGGCCACTTAGACCATTAAGGAGTGTGACCATTTTGGTTAAAGCTATTAATCCTGTACGAGTTGTTGTTGTTGTTGTTGTTCCCTAAGCTGCCTGGCCGAACAGCCCCGAGTCCCTGAGGAAGGCCATGGCCACGATCGGGCTTTCCCACAGAGCTCTCATTGAGTGTAGATTGTGTTGTTGGCGTAAGTAGTTGTGTGAAATGCAGTCTTCTATGATGTGTTTAATGGTATGGGGTGCTGTGTTACATCCCGGGCAGGCGTCGACAACAGAGTCATCCAGTCTCTTCTGATAGCTCAGGAGAGCTGGATGGTGTCCGCATCTCAGCCTGGCCAGGTGGACTCTGTCCTCGCGAGGAAGGGAGGATTCGGAAGGATGGATTTCGGGAGGTCGTGCTTGCAGCTGCGTGTTGTCTGTGAGTGAGTGGATGGATCGGCGAGAGATATGAGTATGGATGTGCTTCTGGAAGTTGGTTCGGGGTGGGAAGGGAGGGAGAGAGGACAGTAATTGTGTGTGATACCGTGTGCTGGGTGTTGTTTTGATATTTCTTGGTGTCTGTGGGTGTGTTGCCATGTAGTTTAGTGGGTGGTCTTGGTTCGTGGAGGCTGCTGCCAGGAATGGAGTGCCTCTCATGTTTAGATGGTCTTTGACTTTGAAGATTTTGGTTTCTTGATGTAGGTGATCTGTGGGTGCAGTAGCTGTGCAGCCTGTAATGATCTTCAGGGCTTGTTGTGTCCAAATTTTGTGTGAGCTAGTGACCTGAGGGCGTTGAGTCTGGGTGTCAGTTTCTTTTTAATGTTTGTGGTGTGCTATTTGAATGTCATATGAGTGTCATATGTTACTTCTAGGATTTGGGGTGTGTGTGTATGTGATAGGGGTGTGTTGTTTATGGTGAGTTGAGGGATGTATTCATGTTCTCCTGTCCAGCTTGTGAGCAAGGTTGCGGTGGATTTGGCTGGGGCTAGATTAAGTCTGTTTGTAGTGCACCAGCCATGTAGTGTGTTGAGATAGGGTTGAAGGAGATCTGTTGCTCTTTTTGGGTCATGGTGTGTGCATGTGAGTGTTATGTCATCTGCATAGGAGGCTAAGTTTATTTGGGGCGTATTGGGTGTAGTTATATTGTGCATGTACAGATTGAAGAGTGCGGGCAATAGGATGGATCCTTGTGGGACTCCGTTTGGAAAGTTTCTGATTTTAGATGACTGACCGGCAAAAGATACGTGTGCACATCTGCCTGCTAGGAAGTTGGCCAGCCACCTTTTTGTGTTGTTGTGCATGTTTGTGTTGTAGATTTTGTTTGTTAGGTTGTGGCGGGGGATGGCATCGAAGGCTTTACTAATGTCGAGTTTGGCTAATAGTGATCTGTGTGGTGGTCTAGCTGAGTTGATGCCGTCAAAAGCTCTTTGTGTAAGGTCTGTGAGAAGAGTATTTGTGGAGTGCAGTGGCCTAAAGCCATGTTGTGTTGGAGCTAGGGGTAGGTCGGGTGTAATTAGTTGTAATACTAGGCGTTCCATGACTTTGGAGGGGGAGCAAAGGAGTGTGATGGGGCGGTGTGAGGAGGGTAGCGTGGGGTCTTTGTTGGGTTTGGGGAATGTGGTGATGAGACCATGCTTCCAAATGTCTGGTATTGTGTTGTGTGAATAACTGTAGTTTGATATGTTAGTGAGTGCTTGTATGCCTTGTGGTCCCAGGTGTCTGAGGTGTATGTTGCTTATGTTGTCTAGGCCACAAGCGGGTGAGTGCTTGAGATTGTTGATGATATGCTTTGTCTGGTGATTGGTGAAGGGTGTATAGTCAGGGTCTGTGGGGAATTGTCTCTTACATCGGATGACACGTCGGTCGTCTTTGTGAGGTTTTAGGTGGCTGACATGTGAGAAGTAATTGATGAGAGTGTTTGCTTGTTGTTTACATGAAGGAGTAGAGTCTGTTGTTGTGATTGCAGCATGTGATTGTGTTGTGTTGCTGTTGGAAAGTGTGATGCTGTTTAGTGTTTTGTAGAGTTTTTTGGTGTTTGTTTTGTGATCAAGTGTTTGTAGGAAGTTATTCCAATTTAGTTTTTGTTGTTCTTGTATTTTGTTGTTAGTTTGGGTGTTGAGTGCTTGGATTTGTTGTGTGATGTCTTGTGTGTGGGGTGCTGGGGAGTGTTTCAGTATGTCGCATTGTCTGATGAGGTTTTGAATTTCTGGTGTGAAGTTGGGGTTGTATCTTTTTCTGTTACCTCTTGGAATGTGTTTCTTGTCAGCGTTTTGGATAGTTTTATTGAGTATGTGTACAGCATTGTTGATGTTAGTGATGGGTGTACTGTTTAGAGTTGTGAAGTGTTGTTCTGTCTCATTTGTGAATGCTTCCCAGTTAGCTCTTTTATAATTGGTGTATGTGTGTTTGTGGCTAGCTGGGGTGAGTCTGGTTTTGGTGGTGATAATGATCGGGAGGTGGTCAGAGCCTAAGGTTCTGACCACCCTCCAGGATGTTGTGGGGGCGAGTTCTGGGGAGCAAAAGGTGACGTCTGGAGATGATGGGTTATAGAGGGCTTGGTGAGGAATATGGGTATGTTGATGGATGTCGTTAAGGATGATGAGGTTATCAGTTTGGTTTTGTAGTACCAGCCCTCTGTCTGTGTCGGGGTTGTCGACAAACCAGACCGACGTCTTGGCGTTGAAGTCACCACCCAGGATGATGTGTGGGGTGTTTGTGATGTGTTGTAAGTGTGGTCTGTATTTATTTGGTACTGTAGGGGATGTATGTGTTTATGATGGTTATGTTGGAGTTGTTGCCAGTGCGTATTTTAATTGATTGTATTTCTGTTGTATCATCCTTTGGGGGGAGGAGGGATTTGGTTTGTACACTGGTAACTATGTATGATATTTCTTTGTGTACCAGGGTGATGAGTCCACCGCCTCCGCCGACAGCCCGGTCTTGTCTGATGGTGGTGAAATCATGAAATGTGGGTGTTTTTTGTGTTGTGCGGAGTTTTGTTTCTTGTAAGATGGCAATGTGTATGTTGTGTTGTTTGATGAAGTGTGAGAGTTCGTGTTTCTTTGTGTTGATGCCATCTATGTTCAATTGGAGAATGTTAATGTTATGTGCACGATGTATGTTGGGTGCTGCTGCACGAGGATGGGGTGGGGGTGAGGGAGGGGGTGGGGGTGAGGGAGGGGCTGGGGGTTGGGATGGGTGAGGTGGGGTTGGGGATTGAGGAGCAGGAGATGGGGGTTGGAATGGATTAGGATGGGGTGTGGTGTGTTGAGTTGAGGATGTGGATGGTATGGGAAGGTTAGGTGTGTTAGGGAGGAGAGGTGGAAGGGTTTAGGAGGGGGGGGGGAGTGGATGATATGGGAAGGTTAGGTGGGATGGGGAGGAGAGGTGGACGGGTTTTAGGTGAGGGATTTGACTGGGAGAGAGAGGGGCATGAGGAACAGGTCCAGGTGTTTGTGTAGTGTTTCTTGGAGGCAAGTGTTGTGCAGGTGAAGTGGGTCCAGTTCCTGCATGAATTGCAGAGAACAGAACCCTTAGTGTGGCGACTCGAAGTGATGGGCTTTGAGCAAGTTGGACATATTTATGTGTAGGTGGGTCCTGGGTTGCTCTCAATGTCTCCGGCTAGAAGAAGTCTTCGAGAAATGACAGCCGGAGAGTAATTTCTCGGTGTAGGAAAAACTGTGTGATGTGTGTGTGTGGTGTGAGAGGTGTGGAAATTCCCGGTGCGACCGAAGCCGCTCCAAGGACTCCTGTACGAGTAGGCATAATTGCCCGAAATTGCCTTCATTCCCTGCTCATTTTCATGCATAAGCAAAAGCCAGAGCGTAATACAATTATGTATTCGTGAAAGTACGGTAATAGCTTTCAAATTACTCCTGAATCATCCCTGTACGACGTCTGGTTTTCTTGTAAGGATCTTGCAAACGAAGGGCAAAATTGCTAAAAATTACCAAATCTGATAGGCGAAATCGCTAAAAATTACCAATTATTTTCTGTTTTCGCTATGTGTGACGCTGCACATAAGTGAGCTCTCTCTCACACAAACCCCAGTGTCGTGGCGGGGCCTGTAGGCTCCGGCTGACGTCCATCCGTAATGCTTGCAAAAGCTGGCCTGGCTCACAGGCTACAAAATAGCCGGAAAATCGTCTCCGTCTTATGAGGGGCCCCGCGGGAATTGGGTTAAGAAGTGTGGTTGTTTTGATTATTTGATAGGGTCACCATAAGGGTAATGGTGTGGCATTTTTTCTGTACAGAAGCTTGGCCTTTTTGGTTGGGGCTTCTAAGGAATGTGACCTTTTTCGTTAGCCATGGAGAAACTGCAGAGGTACAAATTATTATAAGCAACATCATGTTAAAAATATCTTATATATTTTTGTTTAGCTTTACTTGGCATTCCTCTTCCTCTATGTATCTAGCAATTTAACCCCCTCAAACTCCTTATGACGCGATGGTGTGGTAATTACCCCGGGCCAAAAAGCTCTAAAAGACGATCGAGTGATAACTCAAGCGAGCTTGAAATACGTAGGCGTTTCGTTCATGGTCACCCCTTCGGGGATCAAGGTGTCCGGCAATATATACCGGTAGGCTATAGATAAATTTATTTTTGGGCTATTTCTTCCATTTTATTTATCCTGTTAAAGTGCTTGATTGATTTTTGTGCTAATGTAGTTAGTATTTGGTGTAATTTTACATATTTCAGCTAAATCTGAAGAGCACATGCAATTTATTTGTGTATGTTCAGTAAGTATTGCTGGGGAAAGGGTTAACGTATTCATCTTTTGGGATATTTATTCTATGTTTTTATCCTGTTTCTGTGATTGATTGAGTTTTGTGCTAATGTAGTTGGTATTTGGTATAATTTTACATATTTTAGATAAATCAGAAGAGCACATGCAATATATTTGGGCATTATCAGTCAGTATTGCTGGGGAAACGGTTAATATACAGTATTCATCATAGGAAGGGAAGAGGATGTGTAGCTCGGATCTTTGCCCTGAAATATGTTGTGGAGAAATATCTTGAGAAGGGACAAAAGTTGTATGCTGCCTTCATGGACTTGGAGAAGGCCTATGACAGAGTTGATAGAGAAGGTACCGGTATGTAGAAAGTACTTGGAATATACGGAGCAGATAGCAAGTTGCTGAAAGCAGTGAAAAGCATGTATGAGGGTGCAAAGGTGTCAGTATGTGTTGAGATTGAACAGAGCGAGTTCTTTGATCTGAATTTTGGGTTAAAGAAAGGGTGTGTGATGTCCCCGTGGTTGTTCAATATATACTGAACTGTATATGGATGGAGTCATAAAAGAAATGCAAGCATGAGCAGTGGATGTTGGTGTACCACTAATAAGGGAAGGCAACGAGTGGAATGACAGAGTTGATAGAGAAGGTATGTGGAAAGTACTGAGAATATATGGAGTAGATGGCAAGTTGCTGAAAGCAGTGAAGAGTATGTATGAGAGTGCAAAGGTATCAGTATGTGTGAAGAATGAACAGAGGGAGTCCTTTGATCTGAATGTTTGGTAAAGCAAGGGTGTGTGATGTCCCGATGGTTGTTCTATATATATACAGTATATGGATGGAGTCATAAAAGAAATACAAGGAAGAGCAGTGGATGTTTGTGTACTGCTGTTTGCTGACGATATGAATGGGAGTTGCAGGGTCTGGTAAATATGTTTGGAACAGTGTGCGAAAAATGGAATCTGAAGGTAAATGCGGGGAAGAGCAAGGTTATGGTCTTCGAAAGGGGTGAAGCCACAGAGTGTGAGGTGAAGTTGAACGGTCAGGCTATGGAGATTGTCAGCTCATTTAAGTATCTTGGCAGTGTACAGAGTAAAGATGGATGTATGGATGAAGAAGTGTGGGAGAGGGTGCAACAGGGAAAGAGGGTTGTAGGAATGCTGAAAGCAGTAACATGAAATAGGGTGGTCAGCACAGAACTGAAGAAGTCATTGCATGACAGTGTGGTAATCCCGACACTGACTTACGGAAGCGAAGCATGGACGTTGTTGGAGAGATTCAAACCAAGAGTGAAAGGGATGGAAATGAGTTACTTGAGAAGTGTGTGCAGAGTTACATGGAGGGATAGACAGACGAATGAGGAAGTACGAGAGAGGTGTGGTGTGAATGTACTGGAAAGTGCGAAAAAGAACACCTTGAGATGGTTCGGCCATGTGGAACGTATGGGAAGCGAGAGAATGACTAAGAGCGTGTACGAGTGAGGTGGAAGGACAGAGGGAGAAATTTACCGAGAGAGAGGTGGAAGGATGGAGTTAAGAAGTATATGCGTGAAAGCGGTGCTGGATGGGAGGGGCGTCGACTGACTGGGGACAGAGGTGCATAGGGGTGTTTCGTTCGTGGCCAATCCTTCGGGGATCAAGGCGTCCGTCAATAGATAGATAGATAAATTCATCTTTAGGGCTATTTCTTACATTTTCTTTATCCTGTTAGTGTACTTTATTAAATGTTTTGGTAATATAGTTGGTAATTGGTGTAATTTTACATATTTCAGATAAAGGATGTCAACAGAATAACAAATGATGAGCTGAAGAGACGTTTAGGTATAAAGAGTATTAGCGAGGAGATGCGTACAAGTAAACTGGGATGGTATGGACATGTGGAGAGAATGGATGAACAAAATTGGGTGAAAAGATGCAGGTCTGCGATTGTGGAGGGAGCTGCACCAAGGGGTGGACCGAGTAAGACCTGGGATCGGACTATACGTGCCGATCTCAAATCCAAAAACTTGACAAGTAAAGCATCCCTTAACAGGGTTGCCTGGAACGCCGCCATTAGGAAAAGAGACTGAAACTGCACATCTGTGTGGAGCACTCAGTCTTAAAATGTTATGTACGTATGTATGTATAAATCTGAAGAGCACATGCAATCTATTTAGGCATTTTCAGTCAGTATTGCTGGGTAAAGGGTTAACATATTAATCTTTTGGAGTATTTCTTCCATTTATTTATCCTGTTAGTGAGTTTTATTGATTTCAGTGCTACTGTAGTGGTATTTGGTGTAATTTTACATATTTTAGATAAATCTGAAGAGGACATGCAATATATTTGGGCATTTTCAGTCAGTATTGCTGGGGAAACGGTTAGCATACTGTAGTCATCTTAGGAAGGGAAGAGGATGTGTAGCTCAGATTTTTGCCCAGAAATGTGTTGTGGAGAAATATCTGGAGAAGCGACAAAAGTTGTATGCTGCATTTATGGAGTTGGAGAAGGCCTATGACAGAATTGATAGAGAAGGTATGTGGAAAGTACCGGTACTGAGAATATACGGAGTAGATGGCAAGTTGCTGAAAGCAATGAAGAGCATGTATGAGGGTGCAAAGGTGTCAGTATGTGTGGATAATTAACAGAGCGAGTTCTTTAATCTGAATGTTGGGTTAAAGCAAGGGTGTGTGTGATGTCCCCATGGTTGTTCAATATATACCGGTACAGTATATGGATGGAGTCATGAAAGAAATACAAGGAAGAGCAGCGGATGTTGGTGTACCGCTGATAAGGGAAGGAAACGAGTGGAAGTTGCCTCAACAGTACAGTACCGGTACTACTGTTGCTGACAACACAGTTCTGATGAGCGATAGTGAATGGGAGTTGCAGGGTCAGGTAAATATGTTTGGAACAGTGTGTGAAAAATGGAATCTGGAGGTAAATGCTAGGAAGAGCAATATTATGGTCATTGAAAGGGGTGCAACCATAGAGTGTGAAGTGAGGTTGAACGGCTATGAAGAATGTCAGCTCATTTAAGTATTTGGGCAGTGTGTTGAGTAAAGATGTGAGTAGGCCTATGGATGAAGAAGTGTGGGAGAAAGTGTAACAGGGGAAGAGCGTTGTAGGAACTCTGAAAGCAGTAAGAAGAAATAGGGTGGTCAGCATGGAAGTAAAGAAGTCCTTGCATGACAGTGTGGTAATCCCGACATTGACTTATGGGAGGGAAGCATGGACGTTTCTGACTGGGATTGATCATTGATAATCATCGGTTATGCTAGTTGAAAAATTAGTGGGGTAGAATGTAGAGTTCGGGTGTACCGCCAGCCTTGTTTACACTACGCGGAGCGGCGGCGGACACTGGCCATCATGTTCCCGTCTATTTGACTGCTTTTGGATACAATAATAGGTTGAGGGGGGTCACCCCCCCATGACATATTGTCATCATCATATATATTGCCAGCAGGAGGCAAATAACCGAAAAAAACGCCTTCAAAATAGACGCGAACTAAAGGCTGGTTCACACATAGCCGAGTCAGTGCGCAAGTCCAACACGAGTGATGAAATTTTGCTATTCAGCAATGACTCGTCGATACTCCTCAACACTCATATAGACTCGTGCTATGCTCATGTATACTCTTTGTTTACTCGACACACTCGTGGGTACTCGCCACCGGGTCCAAAAATGTTATGCATGCATGAAATTTTTGGGTCCCGTGGCGAGTACCCACGAGTGTGGCCTAAATACGTGTAGACTCGTGTACATACGTGTTAACTCGTGTTTGACTCTGAATAACTCTTCGTTATTCGTGTTAACTCGTGTTGACTCGTGTAAACCCGTGTAACACTCTTTGGTGCTTCGCCGCTTTTCGTCATCATTTCGACATTGACGAAGCAACACGTGTCTACACGCAACAACACGTATGTAACACACATGCAACACGTATCAACAAGAGTAGAAAGCACGAATGTGAGTGCCAAAATTTGGTGCCCCCATGATGCCAGAGTTTACACGATTCAAACACGAGTGAAAACACGAGTAAACAAGAGTAAACACGATCCACTGAGAAAAAAACACGAGTGTAACACAAAAAAGGAAGTGTCATTTGAAATACCGTTATTTCAAAAATGTAGGACGAATCAACGAGTTTACACGAGTTTACACGGATGTAACACGAGTCAACACGTGTGCAACAGAGATCCAACGAGAGTCAACGCGTTGTCTTTCGTGTTGATCCGTATAACAATCGTGTTGATCCGTGTAACAATCGTGTTGACTCGTGTTTGACTTGTCCATACTCTTTGTTTACGTGCCCTGGAATGTGGCCATTATTTTTCAAATTTTTGAAACTCGTGTTGGGTTCGTGTTACACTCGTTTTGACTCTCAGTTACTCGTACAGACTCTTGCATGAACACGTGTTGACTCGTATTGACTCGAGTTAACTCGTGTTACACTCTCCTTGACTCGGGAGCAATTGCTACTCGCGGCCGACTCAGCCTCCAGCGACGGCGATAATCGACGAGTGTGACTCGTGTTGGACTCGCGCACCAACTCGGCTATGTGTGAACCAGCCTTTAACCCTTCCTACCCGGGCAGTCTTACCTAAGGACGGTCGCCCGTACCCGGGCGAAATGGCTGAAAAACGTCTAGGCCTAGGCTACCGTATTATGTTTATTTCCCACTCATCTATAATCGTAGTACGGTTTTCAATCTGTATTTTGGCGTTGAGTAGAGCTCTGTAAGTCAACTGGTTCAGTTGTGATGACGATTTCAGTGGAGCAAATATTGCAGAGATGTTGCCAATATGGGGGCTTTTCAGACACTAATTTCGTCTTACGTCAGAACAATAACATCGAAGAGTCTTCTCCTTCTTGTTTTCGGAGGTGCGGTGACGCAACGCTTGGGTTTGTTGACATACGTCGTACGCACGGCGTTCAGACCAAGCTTAATTAGGCTATTATGCTGCCGTCTTAGGTAAGGACGCCCGGGTAGCGGCCCTTCTGCCGAGCTGTCCTTACCTAAGGCAGCCCGGGTAGGAAGGGTTAACCACGGTGATCGACATATGTAAACATGACTGCGGCGGTGTCGGCGTCGGACACTTGCGATAATGTTCCCGTCTATTTTGAATGCCATTGGATACAATAATATGTTGAGGGGGGGCTTTGCCCCCATGACGTGTTGTCATCATCATATATATTGCCAGTAGGGGGCAAACAACCAAAAAAATTGCCCTCCCCTCAACATATTATTGTATTCAATGGCAGTCAAAATAGACGGGAACATGATCGCAAGCGTCCACCGCCGCCGCCGCCGTCATGTTTACATGGTCGATCGCCGCAGTTACTGTAAGTATGCGTTTATTTTGAGTTTTTGACAACAATTTTTTTTGGTTAGGCCTATTTGCCCCCTGCTGGCAAATTAAATGATGATGACAATATGTCATGGGGGGGTATTTGCCCCCCTCAACATATTATCGTATCCAACGGCATTCAAAATGGACGGGAACATGATGGCAAGCTTCCGTCGCCGCTCTGCGCAGTGTAAACAATGGTGGCGGTACTGTTTGTAGATGTTTAGGTGACAATCCCCACGTCGATTTACGCTGAGCTCCTGATCTTTACGAACCTACATTTACAGGACTGAACATGCATTTTTTAGCAATAGCTCAGAGAAGAATGTTGAAGGGGAGAAGGGTGTTGGAGAGAGAGGAATGTGTTATGTTGTTTTGTCTGTATACGTCGGCAGATGTCCCCTGACAGGGTGCAAAGGTGATGTGAACATGCTATGCGTACTACCGCACCCACAAATGTCCGCCATGGCAGGATTCGATCCCGTGATTCAGATTCACCGCGAGCGTGCCTCACCACTTGAAGCCCGAACTCTACATTCTACCCGCTAGGCCTAATTATAGGCTACATAAATAAGTAGCTAGGCTATTTAATCTAGAGGCTATGCTTAGTCTAATATTACAATTTAAGGTAGCATTCAAGTTGACTACAGCAGGACTTTGCCTTGACCAGTTATAGGCTATCCTAGTGTTTACTAGGCCTATACCCCTTTGAAAGGACATTAGCCTAGCCTAACCTAACAACCTTACCTACCTATTATAGTAGGCTATTATGGCTGGGGGCTGCCGCCCCCACACCCCGATTTTTGGTGTATTTGTCTATTTTGTCTGTGAAGTGGGAATTTTTTCAATTTGTCGATAACGAAAATCCTCCATTCGGACTATAGCCTATGGAGAAAAATATGGCGAATCTATTGTTGCCTATTATCTCTAATAAATTGTTTCTCATAATGCTGCAGTAGTGTCGTTTAAAATACCAACCATATAATTGTGTGCCTTTAAAAATTACCTAAATTAGGCTATAGGCTACTGGAAGATTAGAAGAATCTTTAAGAAAAACTAGGTTAGGGTTATTGTCGTGCCAAAGCTAGATTATAGCCTAAATATAAAAGGAAGTGAATAAAATGAAATATGCCGAGAAAAAAAATCGCCGTCAAAATAGACGCGAAGTTAACCGCGGCGATCGCCCTATGTAAACATGACGACCGTACACCCGGTAACTACATCCATCCCATTAAAAGTTACTGTGGGACACAAAATATGTTGAGGGGTCTCTGCGGCTCTGCCCCCCCACGTCGGCCCGTCACATATTATGATGTACGGTAAGTCATCATCATCTGTGCTAATTCATAGGATCCCCAATTAAGGACAAAGTCAATCAACAGACGAAATAAGCTCCCAAATTACAATAACATAGCGGCCCGCCGTTTATGGGCGACTTATTACATGTCCATTTTAAATGTTACTTTCCTGCCCTGGTCTAGGCCCTAATAGATTTTTCCAAAGAATCAAACTTAAA
>CM064562.1:22714146-22870408 GCA_032716605.1 Paralithodes platypus
GGAAAATAGGTTACTCACTCAAGGATAAGAAAGGAAGAGGATGACCGACAAACCAGTTATTGCATTCTAATTAACGAGTGAGGACAACCCTGTTTGGTTGACCCACATCCAACATCCTTCGAGGAAGGGGACAAAGGCTGCAACTCCGACACGATGATAAGACCAAAGAACCACCAAAAACCCCACTGAGACCTAGACATATGCTCTACTTTCTAGATATCACATAAGGATGTTTTTGGGAACGGTAATTCATTCAAATTATTTGATCGCCCACCTTCAGGGTGGACCCTGGCCATCCCCATGGTTTTCTTATTCTTTATGCAATCGTGACTCATGCTCATTTATCAGGTACATTAGAGACAGTAGGATTAAATCGGAGGCTAGCAAAGACCAATCAAGCACAAACTTCCACCTTCAATGTTGGCTGACAAGACTTTAACTCGCGGTTTAGGCTACTGGTACTACTCGTAGACCAATTTAATACTGACAGGCTCCGATTTAACATCCTGACAACACATTTAGATCCAAATAGGTAAGGGACGGATAGATACCAAACATATTGCAGTAATCTTAAGCTTGATATTAATACAGTATAAGGAACATTTTTACCGTTTACAACTCTTAACATTGGTACCGTATGGTCCGTATCTAAATTTATCTCTATATTGATCATTAACCTGGGACCAATCCATTTACCGTACTGGGACAGTCTCTTAACCTAGGAGTAGGACTCAGAATATTGCTGTCTGTATCCACCCCATTCCTCTCAGTATTATTACATCCCAATTCCGCTAGATACCGGTATCGGACAGGCTTGCCTGTAGTTTCTTCAGGCACTACCGTATCCTGGGGTTATAGGGGGTAATCATACGTCTTCCTGCGGGTCCTTGAACCCGCGTACAGTACACGAAGTTCAGCATCCTGCACTCAGCCAATGGGAGGGTGAATCTTCGATGCGCCGCCATCAGCAATTCAGCAATCACATCGACTCCGTCCAAAACTGGTTCCCGGGTAAGTCGAATACATTCTTAACCCCCACGGTTGACATAATTATAGCTAACCCTTAATTAATGGGGTTAATCGCAATATCCTAATTACGGTACACAGGTAATACTAAAACAAATACATATAAAAAAAATATAGGGGCTAATATAAACATATAAAAAATCATGGATTCCTATTAAACGTATAAAAAGTAGATGAGCTAATATAAGTACAGGGGAAATACAATGACAGATCAAATTATGGACATTACAGTACTGTACCGAAATTAATCTCTTAAGGCATCCAAAGATCCTCTCATTAAGTTACAGGTACAATGTTACTCAGCATGTACTCTACACACAATTGGGGAATGACATAATTACAAAGCATATCTATGGAGTCAAACCCAATACAATAATGACATAAATCCAAAGGTAATTGTCATGGTCAAACTTAACAGGTTGGACTGCTCAAGCGGGAGTGGTTGCTATACAAGCTCCAAACCAAAGCGAAACGTTATTTCTACTGTAACTCGAGGAGTAACTTATCCCCTGAAATCAGCTGCCCAGAATCTCACTAAAAGCGTTCCATCCCTTGCACAAGGGCAACTCTGTTCAATAGACCATGTCAAACATATTATATTCCATAGGAATCATACTCATAATACACTCAAAATGCACAATAATTAATTAATAGCCTACTGTACTTCCAATTAGGTGTGAAAGTTAGGTAGCCTAAATTTAAAAAATGTAAAATCATATTAACCTACCATAATTAATTCAGCAAGTACCCATACCTAACCGGCCTTTTCACTAAGTTAACTTTAAGTAAACAAATAGGTAAGAACAAATAATCATCTGAAAATAAACCCGACCCAATGGGGGTCCGAAAATTTGACGGTACTGGGGTTGGGAAATGAGGGACCCTCTAATAAAAAAAATCAAGATAACAAGTAAATCTTTTACACTATAACCCAGTAAAAAACATTTAAAATGAACAATAAACCAGGCCTAGGAGACGTTAGTTATAAATACTTATCTGAATAGGCCTAACTTTGGAACGTCGGGAGGACACGAAAGGTAAACAAAACTCAAGGACACGGATGCTCAAAACGAATGTCCTTTCCTGATTTACACGTTAAAATACCAATCATATTTGACCAAAATGCATGGTTTATAAAACTCAAAGTAATGAACAAGTTCTAAACAGAAAATACAACTGCGACATTAGTAATTTACTTAACCCTGGTCGTCTCTCCGAAATGCGAGATGGTCTAAATCCTAAAAATGGCGGTTCAAGCGTCAAAAGCATTTTAATCAACTCGTCGTCCTCAATTCTACTCTTAACTGGTGTGCTCGCACTACCTCAGGATTATGTAAAACGGTGAAAGACAAACTAGCAAATTAAGACGAGCCTAAGTTTGGTCGGGAATTATGGGAAAAACACAAGGAATTGGAAGGCCATCAAAGGGCGTCCCTCTGACATGAAATTAATTACCACACGAAGTTAATTTGACGTTAATTTGGAATAACAAAGTCTAAAATATCAGAAAAACAATTGAGCAAAGGTGCAACAGACCTAAGTTTTACTGAACCACAATGATTAATGGGGGACATTTGAATGGTTTTGTGTAGGCACTTGGCAGGAGTGAGGTGGTGCCTGTCGACCAACCCGATGGTAGGCTCGAGTTACACGAATTGGCTCAATCCCAGCAATACCTTCCGACATTACACACCTAGTACTTACTTAACTGAATAAGCATACCTTATAACACTATAAACCTTAATTACGAACCTGTGAAGGGAGGGAAAGGAAAGCCTAAGTCCGGAGAAGAAGCGGGGAATGATGACAGAGACTGCGGGGTATGTAGGGGTCTCTCTCGTAGGCCTGGGATCACGACAGTGAGGGGCCGAGGGCCAGTGCCAGGGATCCCGCCAAAAAAGGGGAGGGTGACACAAAGGGTGGCGTCGCTGGGGTAGGAATTGGCGGTCTTTATACACAAGGGGGCATTACTCTAAATTCGAAAAGGAAGGATTTTTACAGGGAATCCAAAAAGGGGTGAAAGGCAAAATTAGGCTTGAAAGTATTTTAGATAGATTTGGGAATATTAGTTCTCCACCTGATCTAGGCTAATTCCCTCTTTACATAGACAAGGGTTACTTAACCCTTCTTAAACGATACATTGCCCATAAATATAGGGAAGAGTGAATGAAGGGGAAAAAGTCTTACACTTAAGTCAAACCTTACAACACATACCAAAAGGGAACGTACAGTGTCTTCCCGCTACACAGCTCTACCTTTTCTTTGTAGACTTTTTACCTCATTCACTCTTTCATCAACATAAACATTATACAGTTACCAATTAATCCAGCCTTAACTTATTACAGCAGAATTTCTGCTCCGCCCGGCATCTTACCATGCCCCGAGCCCGCAGCCTATACCCACCGTCTTAGAATCTGACACATCATTACTGTACAGTACTCTGCCAGTGGGGCGTCCCTTCCTTCATCAACAAATCACTATAACCACTCTATAAAGTGTCCCTCCTTTTCAGGAGAGTGCCAACCAGGCACTATCTTGTCCCCGTAGAGACAGCCTCTTTTCCCCCCTTTATTGCTTGGAAAACCCCAGGAGACCAGACTAGAGGGCAGCGTGGGCGCCGCCCGTATCGTGGGAGTCCCTTCACACTCTGTGCGCTGGCTGAGCCCCGGGACGAAAGGAGTATACCCCCAGTCAACCATAAAGGTACTCAGAGCCAACAGCACGTCCTGATGGGAACGCCACCACCCTAGTCCCAATCACCTGTATGACGTTCTACATAACCTAGGCACCTACGTCTCTTAGAGTTTCGCTGCACGGGGGTTAGACCGGAAAGATTAATTAACCATGCGGGGGCCACAGGGGAGTACACAACAAGACGACCACAACAGGGACTCTACTGTACACTCTAACAAGATTCTATTATAACGCTGGGCCGGCTGACGGGCTCTGGGTGCTAAAATCGCAGGTTGATAGTCTACCTCAACCGGCATTTCAACTTGCTCTACCTGTCAATACTACTCACCCACACGAACGGTTTCACTTTCTCAGCGGCCCTTTTCATAAACACACCCGTATAGGGATTTACTAGCTTATACGCAGCCCCGTCTCGGACTACATCCGTAACCCTAAAGGGACCCACCCCCTTTGCGTTCAACTTTTGGCTAGTCCCTGTAGTGGATTCGCGTTCCTGATCCATACCATGTCGTCCACATTGACCTTTTCCTTCCGGCGGTTCCGATTAGCCACGTCTCTAAACGTCCTGGCCATGGTCAGTGAGGTCTGTTCCAGGACCTCTTCGCGACGGACACAGCCTCTTGGCGTTCCTCATTCCTCCTGACTAAAACATCTTGCACCTCGTGCCTTGGTTCTGGATCAGGATTCTCCATCTTGGACAGGAAAGAAGAAAAATTGATGGTCAACTAATAACTGGAAAACACTAACCACCGCTATCTCAACTTTGCGGTTCCTTCACAGTCACTGTGATTCTTGCTGGTATCTGCTGCACTTAAAGATTCCCTGAAATATTACACGAACCGTATTGAAATGTGGTAGCATGGCCAATACTGTTTGTGGTAACTATTTCACGGGTTGGTAGCGTGAAAAATTACAACTGCAACGCACTGATTCTAAACACCCGAGTGAAAGTGTAAGAACCAGTACTGTACAGTCTCTTCTACGGGGGGTACGGGATTAATTCAGGAGCCCTGAACGGAACAGGAGCATGTCAAACCATGGATCCCTAAAGAAATCCCACCGCTGCCACCACTGTAACGGGGTGTGCTTTGAGATCTCTCTTTTTCTTCCCTTCCCTTCTTCTGCTGCGAACAAGAGAGAGAGGGTACGACAGAAAAAGATAGATTAAGCTGCGAAGGTGGAAAATAGGTACTCAAGGATAGTAAGGGAAGAGATGACGACAAACCCGTTATTGCATTCTAATTAACGAGAGGACAACCCTGTTTGGTTGACCCACATCCAACATCCTTCGAGGAAGGGGAAAGGCTGCAACTCCGGCACAATGATAAGGACCAAAGAACCACCAAAAACACACTGAAACCTAGCATATTCTCTACTTTCTAGATAACACATAAGGATGTTTTTGGGAACGGTAATTCATTCGAATTATTTGATCGCCCACCTTCAGGTGAACTGGCCGTCCCCATGGTTTTCTTATTCTTTATGCAATCGTGATTCATGCTCTATATTCAGGTACATTAGGACAGTAGGATAAATCGGAGGCTAGCAAAGACCAATCAAGAACTTCACCTTCAATGTTGGCTGACAAGACTTTAACTCTCGGTTAGGCTACTGGTACTACTCTTAGACCAATTTAATACTGACAGCTCCGATTTACCATCCTGACAACACATTTAGATCCAAACAGGTACGGGAGGATAGATACAAACATATTGCAGTAATCTTAAGCTTGATATTAATATTTAAGGAACATTTTACCGTTTACAACTCTTAACATTGGTACCGTATGGTCCGTATCTAATTATCTCTATACCATTAACCTGGGACCAATCCATTACCGTACTGGGACAGTCTCTTAACCTAGGAGTAGGACTCGAATCTTGCTGTCTGTATCCACCCCATTCCTCTCAGTATTATACATTCCAATTCCGCTAGATACCGGTATCGGCCAGGCTTGCCTGTAGGTTTCTTCGGCCTACCGTATCCTGGGGTATAGGGGGTAATCATACGTCTTCCTGCGGTCCTTGAACCCTCGTACAGTACACAAGTTCAGCATCCTGCACTCAGCCAATGGGAGGGGTGAATCTCCGATTCTCCGCCATCAGCAATTCAGCATCACATCGACTCCGTCCCAAACTGGTTCCCTGGGTAGTCGAATACATTCTTAACCCACGGTTGACATATATAGCTAACCCTTAATAATGGGGTTAATCAATATCCTAATTACGGTACACAGTAATACTAAAACAAATACATATAAAAAATATAGGCTAATATAAACATATAAAAATACATGGATTCCTATTAACGTATAAAAATAGATGAGCTAATATAAGTACAGAAATACAATGACAGATCAAATTATGACATTACAGTACTGTACCGAAATAATCTCTTAAGGCATCCAAAGATCCTCTCATTAAGTACAGGTACATATGTTACTCAGCAGTACTCTACACACAATTGGGAATACATAATTACACAGCATATCTATGGAGTCAAATCAATACACTAATGGCATAAATCAAAGGTAATTGTCATGGTCAAACTTAACAGGTTGGACTGCTCAATGCGGAGGGTGCTATACAAGGCTCAAACAAAGCTAAACGTTATTTCTACTGTAACTCGAGTAACTTATCCCCTGAAATCAGCTGCCCAGAATCTCACTACAGCGTTCCATCCCTTGCAAGGCAACTCTGTTCATTAGACCATGTCAAACATAATTATATCATAGCAATCAATACTCATAATACACTCTAAATGCACAATAATTAATAATAGCCTACTGTACTTCCAATTAGGTGAAAGTTAGGTAGCCTAATTAAAAATGTAAAAATCATATAACCTACCATAATAATTCAGCAAGTACCCATACCTAAACGCCTTTTCACTAGTTAACTTTAAGTAACAATATGTAAGAACAAATAATCATCTGAAATAAACCCGACCCAATGGGGGTCCGAAGTTTGACGCTACTGGGGTTGGGAAATGGAGGACCTCTAAATCAAGATAACAAGTAACTCTTTACACTATAACCCAGTAAAAACATTTAAAATGAACAATAAACCAGGCCTAGGAAACGTTAGTTATAAATACTTATCTGAATAGGCCTAACTTTGGAACGTCGG
Source organism: Paralithodes platypus (assembly GCA_032716605.1). NCBI lineage: Eukaryota > Metazoa > Arthropoda > Malacostraca > Decapoda > Lithodidae > Paralithodes > Paralithodes platypus. Next base: position 22,720,995 of record CM064562.1, read on the forward strand.
AGACACGAAAGGTAAACAAAAACTCAAGGACACGATCTCAAACGAATGTCCTTTCCTGATTTACACGTTAAAATACAACCATATTTACCAAAATGCATGGTTTTATAAACTCAAAGTAATGAACAAGTTCTAAACATACAATACAACTGTTACATTAGTAATTTACTCAACCTGGTCGTCTCTCCGAAATGCGAGATGGTCTAAATCCTAAAATGGCGGTCAAGCTTCAAAAGCATTTTAATCAACTTCGTCCTCAATTCTACTCTTAACTGGTGTTCTCGCACTACCTTAGGATTATGTAAAACGGTGAAAGACAAACTAGCAAATTAGACTAGCCTAAGTTTGGTCGGGAATTATGGAAAAACACAAGAATTGGAAGGCCATCAAATGGCGTCCCTCTGACTGAAATTATTACACACGAAGTTAATTTGACATTAATTTGGAATAACAAAGTCTAAAATATCAGAAAAACACTTAGCAAGGGTACACAGACTAAGTTTTACTGAACACAATGATAATGGGGGAAGTTTTACTGAACACAATGATAATGGGGGAATTTGAATGGTTGTAGGCACTTGGCAGGTGAGGGGTGCATGTCGACCAACCCGATGGTAGGCTCGAGTTCACGAATTTGTCAATCACAGCAATACCTCCTACATTACACACCTAGTACTTACTTAACTGAATAAGCAATACCTTATAACACTATAAACCTTAATTACGAACCTTTGAATGGAGGGAAAGGAAGCCTAAGTCCGGAGAAGAAGCGGGGAATGATGACAGAGACTGAGGGGTAGGTAGGGGTCTCTCTCGTAGGCCTGGGATCACGACAGTGAGGGGCCGAGGGCCAGTGCCAGGGATCCCGCCAAAAAAGGGGAGGGTGACCACAAAGGGTGGCGTTCGCTTGGGTAGGAATTGGCGGTCTTTTTACACAAGGGGGCATTACTCTAAATTCGAAAAGGAAGGATTTTTACAGGGAATAAAAAACAAGGGGTGAAAGGAAAATTAGGCTTGAAAGTATTTTAGATAGATTTGGGAATATTAGTTCTCCACCTGATCTAGGCTAATTCCCTCTTTACATAGACAAGGGTACTTAACCCTTCTTAAACGATACATTTCCCTTAAATATAGGGAAGAGTGAATGAAGGGGAAAAAGTCTTACAGTTAAGTCAAACCTTACGAAATATACCAAAAGGGAAAGTACAATTTCTTCCCGTTACACAGCTCTACCTTTTCTTTGAAGACTTTTTACCTCATTCACTCTTTCATCAACATAAACATTATACAGTTACCAATTAATCCAGCCTTAACTTATTACAGCAGAATTTCTGATCCGCCTGGCATCTTACCATGCCCAGAGCTCGCAGTCTATACCCAACGTCTTAGAATCTGACACATCATTACTGTACTGTACTCTGCCTGTGGGGCGTCCCTTCCTTCATCAACAAATCACTATACCACTCTATAAAGTGTCCCTCCTTTTCAGGAGAGTGCCAACCAGGCACTATCTTGTCCCCGTAGAGACAGCCTCTTTCCACCCCTTTATTGCTTGGAAAACCCCAGGAGACCAGACTAGAGAGCAGCGTGGACGCCGCGCCGTATCGTGGGAGTCCCTTCACACTCTGTGCGCTGGCTGAGCCTCAGGACGAAAGGAGTATATCCCCAGTCAACCATAAAGGTACTCAGAGCCAACAGCACGTCCTGATGGGAACGCCACCACCCTAGTCCCAATCACCTGTATGACGTTCTACATAACCTAGGCACCTACGTCTCTTAAAGTTTCGCTGCACGGGGGTTTGACCGGAAAGATTAATTAACCATGCGGGGGCCACAGGGGAGTACACAACAAGATGACCACAACAGGGACTCTACTGTACACTCTAACAAGATTCTATATAACGCCGGGCCGGCTGACGGGCTCTGGGTGCTAAAATCTCAGGTTGATAGTCTTCCTCAACCGGCATTTCAACTTGCTCTACCTGTCAATACTCCTCACCCACGAACGGTTTCACTTTCTCAGCGGCCCTTTTCATAAACACACCCGTATAGGGATTTACTAGCTTATACGCAGCCCCGTCTCGGACTACTTCCGTAACCCTAAAGGGACCCACCCCCTTTGCGTTCAACTTTTGGCTAGTCCCGTGTAGTGGATTCTCGTTCCTGATCCATACCATGTCGTCCACATTGACCTTTTCCTTCCGGCGGTTCCGATTAGCCACGTCTCTAAACTTCCTGGCCATGGTCAGTGAGGTCTGTTCCAGGACCTCTTTCGCGACGGACATAGCCTCTTGGCGTTCCTCATTCCTCCTGACTAAAACATCTTGCACCTCGTGCCTTGGTTCTGGATCAGGATTCTCCATCTTGGACAGGAAAGAAGGATAATTGATAGACAACTAATAACCGGAAAACACTAACCACCGCTATCTCAACTTTGCGGTTCCTTCACAGTCACTGTGATTCTTGCTGGTATCTGCTGCACTTAAAGATTCCCTGAAATATTACACTAACCGTATTGAAATGTGGTAGCATGGCCAATACTGTTTGTGGTAACTATTTCACGGGTTGGTAGCGTGAAAAATTACAACTGCAACACACTGATTCTAAACACCCGAGCGAAAGTGTAAGAACCAGTACTGTACAGTCTCTTCTACGGGGGGTACGGGATTAATTCAGGAGCCCTGAACGGAACAGGAGCATGTCAAACCATGGACTCCTAAAGAAATCCCACCGCTGCCACCACTGTAACGGGGGGTGCTTTGAGATCTCTCTTTTTCTTCCCTTCCCTTCTTCTGCTGCGAACAAGAGAGAGAGGGTACGACAGAAAAAGATAGATTAAGCTGCGAAGGTGGAAAATAGGTACTCAAGGATAGAAAGGAAGAGATGACGACAAACCCGTTATTGCATTCTAATTAACGAGAGGACAACCCTGTTTGGTTGACCCACATCCAACATCCTTCGAGGAAGGGGAAAGGCTGCAACTCCGACACGATGATAAGACCAAAGAACCACCAAAAACTCCACTGAGACCTAGCATATTCTCTACTTTCTAGATATCACATAAGGATGTTTTTGGGAACGGTAATTCATTCAAATTATTTGATCGCCCACCTTCAGGTGAACTGGCCGTCCCCATGGTTTTCTTATTCTTTATGCAATCGTGACTCATGCTCATTATTCAGGTACATTAGGACAGTAGGATAAATCGGAGGTTAGCAAAGACCAATCAAGGACTTCACCTTTAATGTTGGCTGACAAGACTTTAACTCTCGGTTAGGCTACTGGTACTACTCTTAGACCAATTTAATACTGACAGCTCCGATTTACCATCCTGACAACACATTTAGATCCAAATAGGTACGGGAGGATAGATACAAACATATTGCAGTAATCTTAAGCTTGATATTAATATTTAAGGAACATTTTACCGTTTACAACTCTTAACATTGGTACCGTATGGTCCGTATCTAATTATCTCTATACCATTAACCTGGGACCAATCCATTACCGTACTGGGACAGTCTCTTAACCTAGGAGTAGGACTCGAATCTTGCTGTCTGTATCCACCCCATTCCTCTCAGTATTATACATCCCAATTCCGCTAGATACCGGTATCGGCCAGGCTTGCCTGTAGGTTTCTTCGGCCTACCGTATCCTGGGGTATAGGGGGTAATCATACGTCTTCCTGCGGTCCTTGAACCCTCGTACAGTACACAAGTTCAGCATCCTGCACTCAGCCAATGGGAGGGGTGAATCTCCGATTCTCCGCCATCAGCAATTCAGCATCACATCGACTCCGTCCCAAACTGGTTCCCTGGGTAGTCGAATACATTCTTAACCCACGGTTGACATAAATATAGCTAACCCTTAATAATGGGGTTAATCAATATCCTAATTACGGTACACAGTAATACTAAAACAAATACATATAAAAAATATAGGCTAATATAAACATATAAAATACATGGATTCCTATTAACGTATAAAAATAGATGAGCTAATATAAGTACAGAAATACAATGACAGATCAAATTATGACATTACAGTACTGTACCGAAATAATCTCTTAAGGCATCCAAGATCCTCTCATTAAGTACAGGTACATATGTTACTCAGCAGTACTCTACACACAATTGGGAATACATAATTACACAGCATATCTATGGAGTCAAATCAATACACTAATGGCATAAATCAAAGGTAATTGTCATGGTCATACTTAACAGGTTGGACTGCTCAATGCGGAGGGTACTATACAAGGCTCAAACAAAGCTAAACGTTATTTCTACTGTAACTCGAGTAACTTATCCCCTGAAATCAGCTGCCCAGAATCTCACTACAGCGTTCCATCCCTTGCAAGGCAACTCTGTTCATTAGACCATGTCAAACATAATTATATCATAGCAATCAATACTCATAATACACTCTAAATGCACAATAATTAATAATAGCCTACTGTACTTCCAATTAGGTGAAAGTTAGGTAGCCTAATTAAAAATGTAAAATCATATAACCTACCATAATAATTCAGCAAGTACCCATACCTAAACGGCCTTTTCACTAGTTAACTTTAAGTAACAATAGGTAAGAACAAATAATCATCTGAAATAAACCCGACCCAATGGGGGTCCGAAGTTTGACGGTACTGGGGTTGGGAAATGAGGACCTCTAATCAAGATAACAAGTAACTCTTTACACTATAACCCAGTAAAAACATTTAAAATGAACAATAACCAGGCCTAGGAGACGTTAGTTATAAATACTTATCTGAATAGGCCTAACTTTGGAACGTTGGAGACACGAAAGGTAAACAAAACTCAAGGACACGATCTCAAACGAATGTCCTTTCCTGATTTACACGTTAAAATACAACCATATTTACCAAAATGCATGGTTTTATAAACTCAAAGTAATGAACAAGTTCTAAACATACAATACAACTGTTACATTAGTAATTTACTCAACCTGGTCGTCTCTCCGAAATGCGAGATGGTCTAAATCCTAAAATGGCGGTCAAGCTTCAAAAGCATTTTAATCAACTTCGTCCTCAATTCTACTCTTAACTGGTGTTCTCGCACTACCTTAGGATTATGTAAAACGGTGAAAGACAAACTAGCAAATTAGACTAGCCTAAGTTTGGTCGGGAATTATGGAAAAACACAAGAATTGGAAGGCCATCAAATGGCGTCCCTCTGACTGAAATTATTACACACGAAGTTAATTTGACGTTAATTTGGAATAACAAAGTCTAAAATATCAGAAAAACACTTAGCAAGAGTGCACAGACTAAGTTTTACTGAACAAAATGATAATGGGGAAGTTTTACTGAACACAATGATAATGGGGGAATTTGAATGGTTGTAGGCACTTGGCAGGTGAGGGGTGCCTGTCGACCAACCCGATGGTAGGCTCGAGTTCACGAATTTGTCAATCACAGCAATACCTCCTACATTACACACCTAGTACTTACTTAACTGAATAAGCAATACCGTATAACACTATAAACCTTAATTACGAACCTCTGAATGGAGGGAAAGGAAGCCTAAGTCCGGAGAAGAAGCGGGGAATGATGACAGAGACTGAGGGGTAGGTAGGGGTCTCTCTCGTAGGCCTGGGATCACGACAGTGAGGGGCCGAGGGCCAGTGCCAGGGATCCCGCCAAAAAAAGGGGAGGGTGACCACAAAGGGTGGCGTCGCTAGGGTAGGAATTGGCGGTCTTTTTACACAAGGGGGCATTACTCTAAATTCGAAAAGGAAGGATTTTTACAGGGAATAAAAAACAAGGGGTGAAAGGAAAAATTAGGCTTGAAAGTATTTTAGATAGATTTGGGAATATTAGTTCTCCACCTGATCTAGGCTAATTCCCTCTTTACATAGACAAGGGTTACTTAACCATTCTTAAACGATACATTTCCCTTAAATATAGGGAAGAGTGAATGAAGGGGAAAAAGTCTTACAGTTAAGTCAAACCTTACAACATATACCAAAAGGGAAAGTACAATTTCTTCCCGTTACAGCGGTAAGTAACTTGTTATCTGATTTATGATCGTGGATATCTTAACTCTAGTATGAGGTACTAGTAGAGTTATTTAGGCGGATTTGGTGAAGGTTCATAGGGGACTACTTTACTGGCGCACTACGTGAATAGGCTGGGAGGTATTATTCATCAATTCGCCTAAATATCCTTCTCTGGTCTAGCTGACATGCTATTCGTAATCTAGGATGGGATAAGGAAGATTTTGGTTTGGTTAAGGATGGGATAGGATGGTATATGGATAGGTATTTAGATTTGTAGGTCATAACCTGTTGGAAACTCACCTGTTGTCTGGCAAGAATTTGCTGGCTTGCGGGTCAGGGTAATTCTCCGCGGGGGTCGGTGGGGTCCCCGTGGGGTCGGGGGGACAGGCCGCTCCCTGAATATGGTTATCGAGAGTTCTTACGTTAATTGTTTGAGATATGAGTTCAGGTTGTCAGGAGGTATCTTCCTAGTTAGGGTTGATCACTACATCTAGTTTTCATGTACGAGGATCACTCGTGGGTGTTAAGAATAGTGGTTTTGTGAAAATGCAAGTCATGGGGAAATTTACATTTTTAAGGGGGGACAAGAGGGGGTCGTTCTAGTCTCGCGCCGGCTATTGTTCTGGTTCAGGTTGTGAGTGGGGCTAGGGAGTTAGAGGATATAGTTAAGGTGGGTACAAGGATAGGTCCTTACCTTCCATTTGTTGAGGTTAGTGAACGAACTGAGTCGGCATGTTATAACGTTCTTATGGCGTCTTTACAGGGGGAGGGTTGTGAATTGTAAAGTGGGTGGTTTGAGGCTAGGCGCCGCGCCACTCGTGACCTAGGGCAGTGACCCTTAATGCGCTGGACATAGGGGTGGCATTTCCCTACGATCGAACAGGTAGGGTGGTGTGTGCAGCGGGGTATGAAGGATAAGAGGACAGGATGACCCAAAACAGGGTACCACTGAGCATAGGGTCACAAAGCAAAACAGAGTAGTGTGGATTGTGGATACAGAGGAGGTGATTGGAAGACGTATAACTATCGTATAAATACGATAGAATATGACTCTTTTGTGATCTCATATGTCTCTGCGGCGTCACGATCTCTCCTACAGCACGACGTAGGACGAGTAGATCGTATATTATAAGATTGTAAATAAGTTAAGTTATAAAAGGCCTAATATGCTATTAAGCAATATTGCCATGGTCTTATGTAGTATACATAATTTATCGTATATATTAATATAATTTATCGTATAGAGCAACCTAAATGCGGTACGATAATTTGGGCTCCTGGCGGTTTGCCAAGGCAGCAAGGTGTGCTTTTGAGGTACGCCAGAGCCTTCACGAACACCAACCAGTTAACATCTAAATTTTCCGCCCTCAGTTGATCGAGCTTTTGTGCCTCTATCACAATACACATACAGCAATACACTCAGCTACACCATCACGACGCTCTCATCGACATCATGACTGACTGATAGATAAGCATAAATTATAATAATCATGTCCATTCCCATGTAATCATTTATTCTTTCTTTAACTTGACTCGAGTCTTGGGACCGAAGTCTCGTTCCCCATTGTCCACCTATATTGGGTAAAACGTTCTCCCTTGCCTCATTGCCACATGGAACTATTGGTGAGTTAATTCCTGGCTAATATTAACCCTTATAACCTTACCCTATATATACATTTATTATGTGAGACCTTTGGATATAAATTAGCTTGTTTCAGATTGAATTCAATTTAGATATAGAGTTTTCATTTAGATTGATTTTATTTGATTCATTATAGCTTAGTAATATTTAACTTCCATTGATAGTTTACCACATTGGTGCCCAGACCCGGGAATTAGCTACCAGTAAGGGATTTTAAGGCAATGAACAAGGGGACATATAACAGGATGCAGGAACAACTCTATGATAAACTGGCAAGGCTAGCCAAGCGATGGTTAGAGCCGGAATGCAGGGTCACATTGTTGCACCTGCCCAAGTTCTGCATCCCACCCATCATCTTTCCCCAATAATTTTCTTTTCCGTTTCAGACTTCCTGTGACATATGACCTGACCTAACATTTTTTCTTGTTCAATATGATCCATTAGTAGGTATTGCTATTTAGTGTACTATTGTTTCTCCATAACATAGAAGTCCGCCGGTTGGCGTCTCTTAATTAGACTATTATTTGGCCGTTGTTTTTGTAACGTAACATTTAGATACATAGCCTATAGGCTCACATGCAAAATGGATAAAAACGATAAAGAGACACCGTCTAGTGGGGTGCTGATCAAAGCCCCTAAAAATCAAAGGTCGGGACTTCGGGGAGTGTTAAATAGGCTAATTGTGGACTTAAACACTTTCATCACTACTGCTGAACTAGAGGAATTGGAGGCTAGATTAGATAACGTCCAGGCTACTCACGGTCGTATTATGGCTCTGAGTGAGGTGATTGTGGCTGACATGATAGAGGAGGAAGAGATAGATACAGAGTGTGATAATCGCGCCCTCTATGACAAACCTGTCTTTAGAGCGAAGCGCCTATTACAGCGTGCTGTCGCAAGTAAGAAGGGAGGCGATAATGAGGCCCATAGAAGGGCTGACCCAAAACATACTGTACACCTCCCTAAGCTCAATCTTCCTACATTTGGGGGCAAGTTAACCAAGTGGTTAGCTTTCTGGGACGTATTTCGATCTACGGTTCATGAATCCTCTTTGGATAATGTCCGCAAGTTTCACTATCTGAAGGGACAAATGGAAGGAGAGGCCCTACATTTAATAGAGGGTTTTGCAGTAGTGGGTGGTAGTTATCTTGAAGCGGTACACCTATTAGAGTCCACATACGGGGATAGAGAGCAGTTGAAGATGGCCCATGTTGTTGCCTTGTTGGGGCTCGCAGAACCACAGTATAAGGTTGATGAGTTGACAAACTTCAGGGCAAATATGGAGTGCCATACTCGATCGCTAGACACCCTAGGGCTTACCACGTAGGAAATTATAGTCATTATCTCGCGTCAGAAGCTTCCTATGGCAATACTTGATAAGGTAAGATCATTTGAGCTGGGGGAATTCAAAACTCAGTTCAGTAAGGAGATCAATAATCTACAGTTGAACAAAGGGAGAATGTATGTGTCGGGAGGGAGTGAGAATGTGGAGAAGAGGGGAACAGTAAGCATGACAGTGGGGACTAAAGTAAAGAAAGAGGGTGCGTATAAGAAACCTGCTCAGATTCTATGTAAGCTATGTAACAACAAACATAAATGGAGTTTCTGCGTAAAATACCCGACAAATGAGACAAAGGTAGCACAGGCGAAAAGATTGAAGCTATGATTGTGTAGGTTGTCTAAGTGGGGAACATGGTAAGCAGGGACAATGTACTGCTACATACTTAAGGCCCTGTCGGCACTGCAAAGGACATCACTTTGATAAGTTGTGTCCTACAGCAGATAAATTCAAAGACGTCAAAAAAGAGGGTACTACAACTGTGGCACTAGGTAGCACGCAAGACACCACTATATTGCCCACAATACAGATTCCCATGGAAGGTAATGACATTAACAAAGTTTGTCGGGTACTTCTAGATCAAGGATCTCAACGTTCCTTTATAAAGAGGTCCGTACTAGTGGGATTGAAGCACCGAATCGTAGGGGCTGAGACTCTTCGATTACAGGGCTTCACAGGGGTTACTGATAAACAAGACTACGAGATAGCGGAGATTTCATATTTCTATCATAAAAACCGGTACTTTATGACTTGTATCGTAGTAGACACCCTACCAGAATATGTATCTGTGGGTGTGAAGAAGGTGGAACACGCATTACGTAGCAAGGGGGTTAACTTGTCAGATCCCATGGGAAATCAGAGTGAGGTGCATGTTCTACTTGGTATGGATCATTATTATGAAGTAGTATACCCTGGATTTAAAAAGATGTGTGGTGTAATTTTAATCCCCACTAAATTTGGATACTGCATGAGCGGAAAGGTGCATACTACACAGTCAAAGTTCCTGGTCGACACGGTCTCGATATATAGAGTCAATGTAACCGCGGCAGAGGAGTTGGGAAGGGAGGATTCCCAACCTAGTGACCCTAAGATGGCTGCCGAGTTCGACCTGGAATGACTGTGGAGATTGGATCACATAGGCATTAATCCTATGGAGACTGATTATGACTCGGAAGTTGCGCTACAAAGGTTTGACGAGTCTGTGTGCTACTGTGCCTCAGACAAGCAATATAAAGTTAGTTTACCCTGGAAGAACAGTGAGATAAGCCTGCCTACCAACTATGGTTTGGCATTAGGTCGCTTGCGCGCATTGCAGCGGAAATTGTCTAATGAACCGAGCACGCGCCAGGCGTATGACGATGTATTTCGCAGTTATGAGGATAGGGGCTTTATAGAGAGAGTCGATGTCAAGGAACCGTGTAAGAAGGGTAGGGTTCACTATCTGGCCCATCATGGGGTAAAGAAAGACAGCGTCACCACACCAATACGGGTGGTGTATGACTGTTCTGCCCACCAAGGTCAACAACCCAGTCTGAATGACTGCCTGTTGACAGGTCCGTCCATGGTGTCGGACCTGTCCCAACATCTATTGCGGTTTAGGCTGGGAAAGTACGCCTATACCAGTGACATCGAGAAAGCATTCTTGATGGTCAAGCTAAAGGAGGAAGATAGAGATGTTACCCACTTTCTTTGGTTCGGCGACATTAGCGACTGAAAGTCCCATCATAATATACCGTTTTCGGGTTGTACTCTTTGGGGCCACTTGCTCGCAGTTTTTGTTAAATGCCACAATCAGAAAACATCTAGCTGACACTCATGAGGACACAAGTAAACTATCTCGCGGATTATACATTGACAATTTGCAGGGTACTAGCGATAGTCAAGATGATTTGTTATATGCATACTGGCAAGCACGCAGATTGTTTGCGGATGCACATCTATTTCTCCGCGAGTGGGTTACTAATAGTGAAGATCTTCAGAGTTTAATACAAGTGGATGGTACGGCATCCCTTAACCAGGAAAAGTCCAGAAATTTGGGGATGATCTGGCAACCTAAACATGACATACTAACTTTTCAAACAAGGTATTTTGCTCAGCAGACAGGAGCGCACACCAAAAGAAGTCTGTTGAGCAAAGTTGCGCAATTTTTTTATCCTTTGGGTCTAGCATTACCCATTACCATAAGACCTAGGATTCTAATGCAGGAAGTTTGGAGACGTAAGATAGGATGGGATGACAGTTTGCCCGAGGACCTGAATGACCAAGGGACATTGTTGTTGAATGAATATGCCATCCTATGTACTAAACCTATACCTCGTAAAGTGGCGGCGTTCGGTGACGTTACGTTACACACGTTTTGCGATGCTAGCGCCACGGCATACGGGGTAGCCATATATGTTGTTACTTCATTTGGGGCATATTTAGTTACAGCCCGGGCCAAGGTAGCCCCGGTTAAAAAGGTAACTATCCCTAAAATGGAATTGACTGCCATGCTGCTATTAGCACGTCTGGTGCAACATGTACGCGCAGCATACGAGAGCGAATTAAATATTGAAAACGTTCATGTATGGTGCGATAGTCAGGTCGCACTCAACTGGATACATAGCAAGAAGTCTCTGCCAGTTTATGTGCGGAATAGGGTAGATGAGATTAGAGCCCTTTTGCCAGACGTTGCTTATCATTATGTAAATACAAAAGAAAACCCTAGTGATCTCATAACTAGGGGTATAACGGCTAGCCAGTTAATGAAGTCCGAATTGTGGTGGCATGGTCCAAAGTGGCTGCTCCATGAAAGTGAATGGACGATATGGCATGCTGTTGGTGAGGGACTTCTGCCACTGGAAACAGTGGCAGTTACAGCCCAACCAAATGAGCCACCGGGTCCTATCATGAAGTGGGCAAGATTCGGTGACTATAATAAACTAGTCAGAGTTGTAGCTTGGGTGTTGCGATATGTATCCAATCTCAAGCTTAAAGTAACGGGCCAACTCTGCAACAGGGGTCACAACATTGATGCTCGTGAATTTAAAGCAGCTGAAGTAACTTTGATCAAATGGGTTCAAGTAGAAACCTTTTCCAATGAATTAGAATTCTTGAAAGGCTCGAATAAGACATTAATGCCTAATATAGTGCGTCAACTAAGGTTGCACCTAGACAATGGCCTCATCAGGTGTGAGGGTCGCCTGAAGTGGTCGGGTGTACCAGACGGCACAAACCGACCTATACTTATGCCAGCAAGACATCACGTTACTGATCTATTGATCATACGTGCACATAGGGAAGTAAAACACTACAGGGTATGTCATATTATATCCAATTTACGTCTCGCATGGTGGATACCCAGGGTTCGACAAGTAGCTCGACGCGTAGTACGAAAGTGTGTAATATGCCAGAGACTAAAGGGTAAACCATATGCAACTGGACCAGCTCCAGCTCTACCTGAATGCCGTGTAAAGCACGTAGAACCTTTCCAAGCGGTAGGATTAGATTACACAGGGGCATTGAAGACGAGGGAGCATGAGAAGGTTTATATATTATTGTTTACCTGTGCGACGTCTCGAGCGGTACACCTAGAACTATGTGATAATATGTCTAGCGAAGAATTTATGCTGGCGTTCAGACGGTTTTGAGCCCGTCGTTCATTCCCTCAACTCATTCTTAGCGACAATGCTCCCACTTATGTCCAAGCATCAAAATATCTCAAGGATATGAGTAGTGATCCTACTATCATCACTTTTTTGGGAGAGAAGAAGTGCGAATGGAGGTTCATTCCAGTTAAGGCACCTTGGTTTGGTGGAATGTGGGAACGGTGTGTCGGCATAGTAAAGTCAGGACTCAGAGCGGTTGTAGGACGTGCTCTATTAAAGAAGAGTGAGTTGACGACAGTCCTCACAGAGATAGAGGCAGTCGTGAATGATCGCCCGCTTACATATGTGTACACCGACCTGCAAGAACCACTACCATTAACGCCAGCTCACTTGCTATATGGGAAACCATTGATTGCATTTCCATCTGATTTCCAAACCATAGTAGAGTTAGAGGATCCCTTGTTGTACTCTGAGGTAGCGGTGTCTAAGAGATACCAGTATATATCCAGGATAATCGAGGATTTTAGGAAACGGTGGATTAGTGAATATCTGCTGGCATTGAGGGAAAGGAGTGTTACTCCCTCTGGTAGACCAACGGCACCTACAGTTGGCGAAGTTGTTTTAATTAAAGAAGATAGTCCTCGTTTATACTGGAAATTAGGCCGCGTATTGGAGGTATACAAGGGGGCAGACTCTGTAGAGCGGGTGTCGCTATTAAAGACGGCCACTGGAACTACTGTTCATCCTATCGCACGTTTGTACGCTTTGGAGCTCGATTCCGCATTGCAATCTGAGGCTCCACCTGTTATTGCTGGGTCCGAGGATTCTCAGAGGAACGACTCACCTCTTACTGATGGTGATCATTCTCGGACCGGGACGCGTCCCAGACGCGCTGCTGCTGGCGCCGTCGACTTGTGGCGTCAGAAGATAGCCTCTGGGCAACTTTAGATTTAAGGTGGGGTTCAGGTCTTTTTTGTGGGGGGAGTGTATCGTATAAATACGATAGAAAATGACTCTTTTGTGATCTCATATGTCTCTGTGGCGTCACGATCTCTCCTACAGCACGACGTAGGACGAGTAGATCGTATATTATAAGATTGTAAATAAGTTAAGTTATAAAAGGCCTAATATGCTATTAAGCAATATTGCCATGGTCTTATGTAGTATATATAATTTATCGTATATATTAATATAATTTATCGTATAGAGCAACCTAAATGCGGTACGATAATTTGGGCTCCTGGCGGTTTGCCAAGGCAGCAAGGTGTGCTTTTGAGGTACGCCAGAGCCTTCACGAACACCAACCAGTTAACATCTAAATTTTCCGCCCTCAGTTGATCGAGCTTTTGTGCCTCTATCACAATACACATACAGCAATACACTCAGCTACACCATCACGACGCTCTCATTGACATCATGACTGACTGATAGATAAGCATAAATTATAATAATCATGTCCATTCCCATGTAATCATTTATTCTTTCTTTAACTTGACTCGAGTCTTGGGACCGAAGTCTCGTTCCCCATTGTCCACCGCCATATTGGGTAAAACGTTCTCCCTTGCCTCATTGCCACGTGGAACTATTGGTGAGTTAATTCCTGGCTAATATTAACCCTTATAACCTTACCCTATATATACATTTATTATGTGAGACCTTTGGATATAAATTAGCTTGTTTCAGATTGAATTCAATTTAGATATAGAGTAGTTTTCATTTAGATTGATTTTATTTGATTCATTATAGCTTAGTAATATTTAACTTCCATTGATAGTTTACCACAATAACAATTGTGGAAAAGTAAATGGAAGAGAGGAACACAATGGCGGATAAAAGATAATTAACCTAAGGATTGAATATATGCATGAATGACGACATTATAGCCGTCGTCCTAATAAGGTGATGAAACCGGGTTGGTATGCGGGTTACATAATTAATTATAGGGGTGACATAATCATGATCGGGTTCGTTGTGGACTGGAAATCGAAGGCGTTTTGAGCTCGCCTTCGCACCTACACAAATGAAAGTACTATAACCCACAAGGTGGTTATCTAATGAAATACATACTTAGTTGGTACATCAAGAATGTCTAGGAGGAAAGTCATGTGGTTTGTATAAAGAAGATTGTTTTTTTTTTAAAGAGGTGTGTAACATGCAGAGTTAATTGGAAAAGAGAAAACATCGTGGATAACAGATAGTTACCCTAAGGAGTGAATACATGCATACACGACGTCATTATAGACGTCGTCCTAATAAGATGATGAAAACCGGTTTGGTATGCACGTGGCACAATACGACACAAGGACAGTGCCGCTATGTCGTATCAATCTGGTGGCATACTCCGGTTAATATTATATATACACTTAGTTACTAGAAGAACAAGGCAAGGGGGGCGACTAAGCACGGGGGTACATATATCTATACTCGTCATGGAGAGAGAGATACGAGGTAGCTTTCCTGCATCTCTCCTGATAATCGTCTGCAGATTGGTCATAGTGAGTTTATCCGAATTAACAGGCCTAAATCAATACAATAACTGGCATAGAGTTATCGGGTGTATAGAGTCGTGGTTAAAGGTTGTTACATAACTCGTAATTAACTTATCTAAATCAACAGGCATAAATCAATACAAGAACTGGCAAGGGACGCAAATTGACAGACGAACAATGCAACGTGAGGTTATGTATAGCTAATTGCTAAAAATGGGGGAACGAAGATAGGTGTCTTCTCTTTTTACAAGTTCCCTAAATTATGTTAACATTAGGGAGTTGGTACATCAATAAAATAGCAATGTGGATCTCAGTGAGTTTTGGGGCTGTCTAGTGTAATTTCATAATTAATCTCGGAATTACTCCTAGGTATTTTGTCTAGTGAAATGGAGGTTGTATTAGGAAGGTTGGGAATATATATAGTTAGTGGATAAAACAACGGGAGGTTAGAGACATAGAATTGCTAGAATTGGGGGACTATGATTGTTATATAACTAAATACAGGGCTGACGTAATCACGATCTGATTTGGTGTGAAATGGAAGCTAAGGTGTCTTAGATCGCCTCGAACCTACACAATGAAAGTATTATAGCCTGTATGGTGGTTACATAATTAAATACATACTTAGGTGGTACATCAAGAATATCAGTGAGTAAAGTATTGTGGTTTGTATATTAGAAGACTGTGATTGAGAGACGTATAATATGTGGAATGAATTGGGAGAGAGAGAGAGACCAAATCGGGAATGGAAAAGGGACCGAGGATCTCGTTGGGGATGGGGGTTTCGCTCTCAGGATTTTCGTTCCTGTGGTTCGTTAGGGTTGGAGGTTTCGCTCTCAGGTTTTTCGTTCCTGTGGTATTTTAGATCCCTTACACATGCAACTAAGATGAACATGGGAATCTGCAGAGAGACAAGTGGCCCACAAAAGGCAGATCCCTTTCACATCCAACCCACTCACTATCTGATTTGATCTTGAAATTCTGTATTGTTCTTGATCCCACTATAGCACTAGGTAGCCTATTTCACATATCTACGACTCTGTTACGAGAGAGGCAGATCCCTTACACAGCCAATCTCTCTCTCTCTCTTATTTGCACACTGGTACAAATGATGCAGATCCCTTACACATGCTACCAAGATGAAAATGGGAGTCTGCAGAGAGCCGATTGGCCCACACACAGCAGATCTCTTTCACACCCAACCCATCTCGTCCTATCAAATTTCATGTTGAAGCTCTATTGTTATTGATCCCACAATAGCACTCGGTAGCCTATTCCACATATCTACAACTCTTTTACCAAGCGAATAGAGGCAGATCCCTTACACAGCCAATCTCTTTTTCTCTCGCTCTTGTTTGTTTGCACACCGGTACAAATGAGGCAGATCCCTTACACATGTTGTTATGCCCTGTTTTTCTACAGGTTTAACTTGGGTAATGTGAGTTCTAAATTGACTGGGTATATAAGGCTGCATGCACAATACAAGATATGAGGAATAGAGAACACAAAGAAACACATGGTAGCAAGTTACATGATCACGTTTATTGATATACCACTGCAGAATACTTGTGTAAGACAATATAATAGAATTGAACAACACTAGCATAAGTGGATCTGGATGGAGCCTAGTCTCCCACTTCCAACGTTCAGGTATTAATCTTCTGATCACTGGCTTTGATTTCACAGGTTTATATACCGAAGACCATCAATGTTACTTATAGATTCATATTCACTGTTAGATTTATTACTGGTAGCTCTGGTGCACAAGTATTAGTTCACAGACTAGATTAGACACGCATTTTTAGAGCACGGGAATTCTAGTAACCTCAGGGGGTACTGATCTAAGTTTTATATCCTTGTCTCAGAAATACATAGAACGCAAATCAGTGGGCGAACGTTAGATATCACTAGAGTTTTAATATCTGAATAAGGTAATTACGAGAGTCAAGGTCGCCTGTTAATTAAGAGCACTGATCGCTTAGTACGTCCCAAATGGAATGGTTAAGTATGAATTACACTGGGCAAGGTCTTAGCCACTTCGTAGAAATATTAATTAGTGAATCTAAAACAGCACAGTAATATGTAGTACTGCTAAAGGGAATCTTGGGTAGTATCTGATGGGTCTGGTCCTGGTTATCTTGCGTCCATGATGTTGGGGGCTAACGACTGGTTCCGCGGCCGTCCAGGGGGGCCATATGTGTGAAGTTCTTCAATACGTGGGCAGGTCCTTCTATCCAAATCTGCCACGGAGTCTGCCGGTTCTGGGATCTCACTCCGGAACAACACAAGGGCAGAGCTAGAAATTAACTGCAGGGTAGTGACCCCTGGTTGGTGTCTAGCTTTCAACTGATTTGACTGGGGGCGGGAGTTAGATTTATAGGCTCGGTTCTGGACCCTGTAGACAGTAGGGATCTCGAGTCTTATGGACTTAATTGAGCTCTCAATAGATATGGGGACTAGGTAAGATGGTATTTACTGTTGTGGCACAGGGTGATAGGAAGCCTTTATATTTTCATATAACTGAGCCTTAGTAAGAGGTACTATTTGGCTATACTGGACGTATTTAGGGGAGAGAGACTGGATCTACTTTGCGAGGAGGATGGGGACAGCTGTGATAGGAGCGTCTCTCTAGATTGTTCAATCTTCATTCTATGGTATAGCTGAGGTGCTAATTTAGTGATCAGAGCATGCAAGAAAAGTAAATGGTTTATTGTGAGGTAATAGAGGTTAGTAAAGGTGTTAGTCATTCATGGTTAGTTCATTGATAGGAAGAATTCCTGTGCTACCTGGCAATGACTCGAAAGTCAAAACAGGGGCCAGGTATGCCTCCGCGGGGGTGGGGGTCTCCCTCCTCGGGTGGGCAAAAAGGGGGAGCTGGGCGCCCTCTCTCTGATATAGTCGTCCGGCGGCTGTGGCTAGGGGCTTGCCATATCACCAGTGTTTGTAATAACCCTCTGTGTATGAGACAGATGTGAGTGTCTTTAATACCAAAACCGAAGGTGACTTAGCTAGCTGGTTTTACTCGGCTGGTTGTTAATTGTAGGGTTTGCTGGATATGGTGGAGACTGGGTTGCTAACTCTGCCACATTTATCTGGAAGTATGGCAATAGAAGTTAGTTACTGGCGGGGCGGCTAGCCTCGCACCGACGACCATTGGGTGCAGGGTTGTGAATGTGTTGTAAGAGAATAGATGGCATGCAAGGGGCTAGTAAAGTTCTAATGTTGTTCTGGCCTACTAAGTGAAGGTAGGCTGGATAGGAGTATATATATAAAAGGTTGGAGAGCGTTAGTAACGGACAATTCAAGGATCTTCAAGAGGTATGAGAGAGAGGCTAGGTCGGACAAGAGTCGAGAAGCGCGGGTGTCTTAATGAGAGGGAGGGGGGGAGTTCAAGGGCTACAGGGAAATTTTGCCCCTAAGGTCCCTGGGCGTGGGGGTGGCATTAGGCTACAATTGATATGGAAGTTTGAAAAGGCAGTAGAATACGTTAGCCAAATGCTACCGGGGAATGCAACTATGGGGTGGTATATGAGTCTGGAAAAGATAGAGTTATGTGATCAGTCAGAGGGTTATGGATACTACTAATTGGCCCTGGGAACTGCGTTTTCTATTAAATATAAAATACCACCCACAGCGGCAGTTCGTAGGGGTACTTAGTTATTGTTTCGGGGTACTTATGACAGATACTGGTAACCAGGTTATCTTATACAATCTCTGGTTGGGGTAAGAGGTGTAAGACACGAAATAAATTGGCGTAGTGTGGGCTGTGGATACGAAGGAGGCAAGGGGAAGACGTATGACAATTGTGGAAAGTAAATGGAAAAAGGTGAACACAATGGCGGATAAAAATACTTAACCTAAGGATTGCATACATAGATTTATGGGGCGATGGGTCTTCAGAAGCTTAGTCTGGCAAGACAAGATGTTAGGGAATGTTAATATTAATACTTAGTTACTAGAGGAGCAATGCAAGGGGCGACTGAGCACGGGTTACATATATCTATACTCGTCATGGAATATGATATACGAGGTCTAGGGACAAGCGTGGGTGTTTGAACTTCTAAGATATATAACATCTACTTCTCGGATGTAAGAACATACATAGATATATTTATGGCTGTCTGATGTGTTGGCATTGGCTCAACGTCGGGACAGGGCATGGTTTTAATATGAATGTATATTCTTATTCATCATCTTTGTAGTTAGGAGTGTAGGACACGAGGGGGTTAGTGTACGTGAGGTGTGGAAAATGGTCAGTTTTAGAAAAGGTAAATGGGTGTGTCCTGGAGCTGTTTAGCCCTGCGGGCTTGGGCCTGGCTGAAATGGCTGGCTCGGTCGGCTGGTCCTTTCGTTCTGTGGACCTTTCCTTTGGTGTTTCTGTGTGGTGTTCGTTCATGGCTTCTGTGGTGGGCTTCTCGTTCTGGGGCATTTTACTTCCCTCTCCTTCATTATAGGCTCGTCCTCGAGCCTCAAGGGTGAAGTAAAAAGAAGCATAGTCAGAAAAGTGTAGGTTAACAAGAAAAGTAGTATGACTAAGGGAAACAAATAATATATACAGTATATGGAAAACATGTAAATTTAAGAAAGGACAGATACTTAAGAATACAGGAAATTAAGAAGAGGTAAAGTGTTTAACAATGTATAAAGCAAATTTAAAAGATAGTCAGAAAAGTGTAGGTAACAAGAAAAGTAGTATGACTAAGGAAAAAAAAAATAGTATATACAGTATATGGAAAACATGTAAATTTAAGAAAGGGCAGATAATTAAGAACACAGGAAATTAAGAAGAGGTAAAGTGTTTAACAATGTATAAAGCAAATTTAAAAGATAGTCAGAAAAGTGTAGATTAACAAGAAAAGTATTATGACTAAGGGAAAATAAATACTATATACAGTATATGGAAAACATGTAAATTTAAGAAAGGACAGATAATTAAGAACACAGGAAATTAAGAAGAGGTAAAGTGTTTAACAATGTATAAAGCAAATTTAAAAGATAGTCAGAAAAGTGTAGGTAACAAGAAAAGTAGTATGACTAAGGAAAAAAAATAATATATACAGTATATGGAAAACATGTAAATTAATAGAATCATGCCCAATCGCTTAGGAATTGAAAACATTCGAAACAATTTAGTACAATAATATCCTCATCATCATCAGGGGGGGGAGGGTATTTAGGGTCGCCGTTAGTCTGGGTGACGGTCTGGTAATAGGGGGTGGTGGTTCACTTTCACTTTGGAAGGGCGGGGTGGATATACCGTTAGTTCTTGTCGTTAGGAATGTGGGTCTGGGGGCGAGCTGGCCCGGGGCCAGTTTTGGAGGGGGTCTAAGTGGTTTCGGTCGGGGGTAGTGATAGGGGGGTTTTAAAGATGAAATGGGCAGGTCGAGTCGGGGTTGTTGTTGCGGAAGAGGTTGGTGCTGGGGAGGGGTTGAATTGTGTAGAGAGTTGTGGTCGTGAGTGGGGTTTGGGGAAGGGTGAGTAAGGCTGAAGGTTGAGAGTTTACTATGATCGGGTGGTTTGGAGGTGTGCCGCGTGGGGATTTGATAGGGAGATGGTGGGGGGGGTCTGGGCAGGCAGGGTTGTGGTTTGAGAGGGGTTGAATTTAGACTGATTTTATTTCCGGGAGAGACATGGATGGGATTTCGAGGAGTGGTTGAAGTTGAGAGGTTGATTATGTTGTTTGGGGCGAGAGAGAGAGTATTTTGGGGTTTAGCCAAGGTGGAAAAAGTTTTGTGGTTGGATTGGGATGGGAGTGGTATTTCGTCGAGCGGGATCTTTGGGGGGGGAATTTGGGGCGGGTGGGGTAACGGTGAAGAGGGAGAGGTTGAAAGTTTAGCTGGGCTCATGATGGTGGGGGACCGACTGGTGAGCAGGTGTTCGGTACGCATGAGGGGGGGGGAATCACTTTGGTGGGGGTCACGCGTGAGGGGGGGATTAACGGCGCGTGTGGGAGGATCAGAGTGGTGGGGTGTGTCGGTGGCAGTGACGGTTTGCTTAGAGGTTATCTGGGGTTGGTGGGTTTGTCTGTCATGAGGGGGTGAGTCAAGTGTGGGGTTTTGAAGTTTATTAGGGGTGTGAATTGTGGGGGGGTGGAAGGGAGCTACTGACGGAAAACTGTCACAAGGGAGATTTTGTTGGTGGGGGAATAGCTGAGTATTTCTGGGGGAAGGGGGGGAACATAGTTGGGTCCTTAGGTCGTCACGCGTGAGGGGAGGATTAACGGCGCGTGTGGGAGGGTCAGGGTGGTGAGAGGTGAGCGAGTTAGGAAACGGGATTTGTTGGGGGGACTGCGGCGGGTTGGTGGGGGAAGAGTTAGGTGTAGAACAGGGGTTATTGGTAGAGGACTGATCTATTGATTTGGGGTTGTTAACAGGACGAATTTTAGGAATCTTCTTGGTGGCAGTCACGGTCTGGTTAGCGGTTATCTGGGGTTGGTGGGTTTGTTTGACATTAACAGGACGAGTTTGGGGAATTTTCTTGGTGGCAGTCTCGGTCTGGTTAGAGGTTATCTGGGACTGGTGAGTTTGTTTGACATGAGAGGGCGAGTCAAGTGTGGGGTTTCGAAGTTTTCTAGGGGTGTGAATTGTGTGGGGGTGGAAGGGGGCTACTGACTGAAAACTGTCACAAGCTACCGACGGAAAACTGTCACAAGGGAAATTTTGTTGGTGGGGGGATAGCTGAACATTTCTGGGGTCATGGGGAAAATATGTTGTGGTAGGCCTACATAGGTAGGCATAGCTAGAATACGGGGCTTGTTGGGGGGGCTGCGGAGGGTTGGTGGGGGGAGAGTTAGGTGTAGAACAGGGGTTATTGGTAGAGGACTGATGTATTGATTTGGGGTTGTTAATAGGACGAATTTTGGGAAATTTCTTGGTGGCAGTCACGGTCTGGTTAGAGGTTCTCTGGGACTGGTGAGTTTGTTTGACATGAGAGGGCGAGTCAAGTGTGGGGTTTCGAAGTTTTCTAGGGGTGTGAATTGTGTGGGGGTGGAAGGGAGCTACTGACTGAAAACTGTCACAAGCTACCGACGGAAAACTGTCACAAGGGAAATTTTGTTGGTGGGGGGATAGCTGAACATTTCTGGGGTCATGGGGAAAATATGTTGTGGTAGGCCTACATAGGTAGGCATAGCTAGAATACGGGGCTTGTTGGGGGGCTGCGGAGGGTTGGTGGGGGAAGAGTTCACTGGGGTTGGACTTTCACCGGAAGTCATTTTGGAAGGGTGCACGGAGTCTTGGATAGGGGCTAAAAGGTTGGATAGGGGATTCATCGAACTGCGTAGGCATTCTTCTCTGATGGCGAGCATATGTTCTTCGAATAAGCCATACGGGTCGAGATGGGCGGTGATGTGGGGTGGGAGGATGTTTAACAATGCGGTGAATAAGAGTTCATTTTGTTGGTCGTAATCTTCATAGCTATACGTGGTCCTCACGTATCTGTAGAGTTGTATGAGGGTCACATTTATATCCCCTTCATACTTGATCTCGTCGACTTTTATTATTTTGGGGGCGACGGGGAACCCAAAAGTGGATCTAAAGTCCGGATCACGAAGGATCGAAACTGGTTCCAGGTACTCTCTGGCGTATTCTGTGTCACCATTTGGTGAATAAATTCTTTAAAGGTAGGCTTATCAACAAGTTGGGAAACGGCTTCTCCCACCTGTACAATATGCAAAATTGCCATGGCGATTTTTTCGCGGTCATTATGAAGTACCACATGGTACACTGGCTTTATTATGTCTAAGTAACTGGTGATATCATATGTTTACATCATACTTGGGAATGTGTGCGAGTGGCTGAAGATTTCGCGATGTTGCCATGCTTCTACTGTTCCAAACTTGCAGTGTAATGCAACCTTTTATCCGAATCAAGAACCACCGCTGCCGCCAATGTTATGCCCTGTTTTTCTACAGGTTTAACTTGGGTAATGTGAGTTCTAAATTGACTGGGTATATAAGGCTGCATGCACAATACAAGATATGAGGAATAGAGAACACAAAGAAACACATGGTAGCAAGTTACATGATCACGTTTATTGATATACCACTGCAGAATACTTGTGTAAGACAATATAATAGAATTGAACAACACTAGCATAAGTGGATCTGGATGGAGCCTAGTCTCCCACTTCCAACGTTCAGGTATTAATCTTCTGATCACTGGCTTTGATTTCACAGGTTTATATACCGAAGACCATCAATGTTACTTATAGATTCATATTCACTGTTAGATTTATTACTGGTAGCTCTGGTGCACAAGTAGTAGTTCACAGACTAGATTAGACACACGCATTTTTAGAGCACGGGAATTCTAGTAACCTCAGGGGGTACTGATCTAAGTTTTATATCCTTGTCTCAGAAATACATAGAACGCAAATCAGTGGGCGAACGTTAGATATCACTAGAGTTTTAATATCTGAATAAGGTAATTACGAGAGTCAAGGTCGCCTGTTAATTAAAGAGCACTGATCGCTTAGTACGTCCCAAATGGAATGGTTAAGTATGAATTACACTGGGCAAGGTCTTAGCCACTTCGTAGAAATATTAATTAGTGAATCTAAAACAGCACAGTAATATGTAGTACTGCTAAAGGGAATCTTGGGTAGTATCTGATGGGTCTGGTCCTGTTTATCTTGCGTCCATGATGTTGGGGGCTAACGACTGGTTCCGCGGCCGTCCAGGGGGGCCATATGTGTGAAGTTCTTCAATACGTGGGCAGGTCCTTCTATCCAAATCTGCCACGGAGTCTGCCGGTTCTGGGATCTCACTCCGGAACAACACAAGGGCAGAGCTAGAAATTAACTGCAGGGTAGTGACCCCTGGTTGGTGTCTAGCTTTCAACTGATTTGACTGGGGGCGGGAGTTAGATTTATAGGCTCGGTTCTGGACCCTGTAGACAGTAGGGATCTCGAGTCTTATGGACTTAATTGAGCTCTCAATAGATATGGGGACTAGGTAAGATGGTATTTACTGTTGTGGCACAGGGCGATAGGAAGCCTTTATATTTTCATATAACTGAGCCTTAGTAAGAGGTACTATTTTGGCTATACTGGACGTATTTAGGGGAGAGAGACTGGATCTACTTTGCGAGGAGGATGGGGACAGCTGTGATAGGAGCGTCTCTCTAGATTGTTCAATCTTCATTCTATGGTATAGCTGAGGTGCTAATTTAGTGATCAGAGCATGCAAGAAAAGTAAATGGTTTATTGTGAGGTAATAGAGGTTAGTAAAGGTGTTAGTCATTCATGGTTAGTTCATTGATAGGAAGAATTCCTGTGCTACCTGGCAATGACTCGAAAGTCAAAACAGGGGCCAGGTATGCCTCCGCGGGGGTGGGGGTCTCCCTCCTCGGGTGGGCAAAAAGGGGGAGCTGGGCGCCCTCTCTCTGATATAGTCGTCCGGCGGCTGTGGCTAGGGGCTTGCCATATCACCAGTGTTTGTAATAACCCTCTGTGTATGAGACAGATGTGAGTGTCTTTAATACCAAAACTGAAGGTGCCATAGCTAGCTGGTTTTACTCGGCTGGTTGTTAATTGTAGGGTTTGCTGGATATGGTGGAGACTGGGTTGCTAACTCTGCCACATTTATCTGGAAGTATGGCAATAGAAGTTAGTTACTGGCGGGGCAGCTAGCCTCGCACCGACGACCATTGGGTGCAGGGTTGTGAATGTGTTGTAAGAGAATAGATGGCATGCAAGGGGCTAGTAAAGTTCTAATGTTGTTCTGGCCTACTAAGTGAAGGTAGGCTGGATAGGAGTATATATAAAAGGTTGGAGAGCGTTAGTAACGGACAATTCAAGGATCTTCAAGAGGTATGAGAGAGAGGCTAGGTCGGACAAGAGTCGAGAAGCGCGGGTGTCTTAATGAGAGGGGGGGGGGGAGTTCAAGGGCTACAGGGAAATTTTGCCCCTAAGGTCCCTGGGCGTGGGGGTGGCATTAGGCTACAATTGATATGGAAGTTTGAAAAGGCAGTAGAATACGTTAGCCAAATGCTACCGGGGAATGCAACTATGGGGTGGTATATGAGTCTGGAAAAGATAGAGTTATGTGATCAGTCAGAGGGTTATGGATACTATTAATTGGCCCTGGGAACTGCGTTTTCTATTAAATATAAAATACCACCCACAGCGGCAGTTCGTAGGGGTACTTAGTTATTGTTTCGGGGTACTTATGACAGATACTGGTAACCAGGTTATCTTATACAATCTCTGGTTGGGGTAAGAGGTGTAAGACACGAAATAAATTGGCGTAGTGTGGGCTGTGGATACGAAGGAGGCAAGGGGAAGACGTATGACAATTGTGGAAAGTAAATGGAAAAAGGTGAACACAATGGCGGATAAAAATACTTAACCTAAGGATTGCATACATAGATTTATGGGGCGATGGGTCTTCAGAAGCTTAGTCTGGCAAGACAAGATGTTAGGGAATGTTAATATTAATACTTAGTTACTAGAGGAGCAATGCAAGGGGCGACTGAGCACGGGTTACATATATCTATACTCGTCATGGAATATGATATATACGAGGTCTAGGGACAAGCGTGGGTGTTTGAACTTCTAAGATATATAACATCTACTTCTCGGATGTAAGAACATACATAGATATTTATGGCTGTCTGATGTGTTGGCATTGGCTCAACGTCGGGACAGGGCATGTTTTTAATATGAATGTATATTCTTATTCATCATCTTTGTAGTTAGGAGTGTAGGACACGAGGGGGTTAGTGTACGTGAGGTGTGGAAAATGGTCAGTTTTAGAAAAGGTAAATGGGTGTGTCCTGGAGCTGTTTAGCCCTGCGGGCTTGGGCCTGGCTGAAATGGCTGGCTCGGTCGGCTGGTCCTTTCGTTCTGTGGACCTTTCCTTTGGTGTTTCTGTGTGGTGTTCGTTCATGGCTTCTGTGGTGGGCTTCTCGTTCTGGGGCATTTTACATGTGTCCATACTTAGTATACTCTATCTAGTATGAACAGTTTCGATGTTACGTAATCTGGGTTGATGTAGCGTTACGTATCTTTCCGTAGTCTTAAGTTGAACGCTTCCGTAACCTAGGTCGAACGTTCCATGATAGGGTAGAATATATTATTCTATAGTTGTATATGGGAAAGTATTGTAGGATTATAATTCCCATATATATATATATTTGTATTATTTAAGATTGTTCATAAGTATCTCATTGTAAAAAAGATGGGATACATTTTCCATATGTTATGCGCGTGCGCGGTAGGTCACGACAGAGACAAACACAATGCGCTCGCACACTCTCCAACCAACCAAGGTTAAGAGATACAACAGGTTGGAGCATGGGGTCACTCAAACTCGTACCCGCTCGCGCATGACGTCACGATGAAGGAAGGGTCGGAGGTCACTCGACTGTTTACCATTCATTCTCAAAGGAGCAGCCGAGCCAGCACCATCCTCCGTTTTCTTTTACTTCATACCGTGATGCTATAACTACTGTATAATGCCCTGTGAAAGTGCAGCTCTTCTATTTTAACTGAACAAAATGCCTTTATATTGTCAAGTTGTTGGATGCATTTTGGATGCATTATTTATATATATATATATATATATACAGTATATGTGTGTAGTATGTAGGCTATGAACCGTAAAACCGTGTAACTTCGGAAATTTGTCGAAGTTTTTAACAATATCTGACTGTAAACACATTATAGAGATATAACTAGGTAAAGTGATGCGTGGTGATAGTGCGCGGTAATCCAGGAAGCCTCCTAAAATTATCCCCCATAATAAGAGAGCTATCCTTATCCTAAATGGTGTCCGAAGTCATCTTGAAAAGTGGCTATTACTTATTATCGCCAATGTCCGAAGTTACGACCCAAGTCCGAAGCGACTTGGTTTTACGGAATGTAATTATTTGTATGTATGTGTGTATACCGGTATATACCAGGTTCAGATTATGCTGTTCAAATTTGATGTCCTCATTACAGAATGGACATATATAGTTTATTTGGAGTCAGTACCACGAAGAATGACCAAAATTATCCATAATATTATATATCTTCCATATATAGAAAGGTTGAATAAATTAGTCTTGCACTCGTTACAGAGACCCATCTCGTCCAAATGCCTATCTAATTTTATCTTAAAGCTCTCTATCATTCTTGATCCCACTATAGCACTTGGTAGCCTATTCCACCTATCTACAACTCTGTTACCAAACCACTATTGGCCTATATCTTTTCTGAAACGAAATGTATCTATCTTGAAAACAATTGTTATAGTTCTTTCGCTATCACTGGGCTTTAGTACATTTTTCATGTCCCCTCTATTAATCCCACTAACCCACTTGAACACCTCTATCAAATCCCCTCTAACTCTGCGTCTCTCTAATGAATGAACATAAGAACCTAAGAAAATGGGAGTCTGCAAAAAGCCGATCGGCCCTCACAAGGCAGATCCCTGTCACACCCAACCCCAATTACATAAGAACATAAGATCACGTGAAGCTGCATATGGCCTATCTACTTTAAAAGCTTCTTACTCTCACAAATACTTCCTAGAATTAGTACTTAAGTTAATATAGTACCAATATATAATATATTTAAGAAATAATAATTATGTCTAGATTTCTAGAAAAAATGCAATATTTGACACTACTTGGCCAAACTGGTTCACGGGCCTCATGCTAGAGGGAGTGGGGCCGCATGAGGCCCGCATATTGGAGTTGGACACCCCTGGGTCTAGTGGCAGCAGGTTGGCTGGCAGGCGAGCGTTTTTCTACCTTTCTTTCTCTCGTCCAGCATTGTGACGTCAGCAGGCTGCGCGTGCGCCAACCTGTTGTATCTCTTAACCTTGCAACCAACCTCCGTCCCAGCTACACACGCTAAGCCTTCTTCCTATAGTTTCATATATCAGGTGTTTTCGCTTCACTTTCATCTCATATTTCATATAGTCACTACATCATCATCTTCGTTAGTTATCACAACGTAAATATCTAGCCTATCCTAGCCTATTGTAGCCTCTTTTCATACGCTTGTTTACCTTACTAACCACTTCAAGTCATCTAGCCTATTTTCCGCCATCCTCCAATCACCAGCTGAGTTCATCTAACGGGTAATTATTCTATATGGTTAATGCTTCTTTTTAATTAATATACAGTCCACTTTATCTAAATTAGCCATATAATTGGTCCTTAAACCTTTCACTAGTTTGCCCCCCCCCCTCTTTTTTTTTGGGGGGGGGGGGGGAGTTATTCGGCGGTCGGTAGTTGCCTTGCTTGCATAGCCTACGTGATTTGCAGTTGGGATGTGTGTACATGCTTAGATTGATATGCAGGATTCGAAGTTGCATAATAAATCGTAGGCAGTGTCCACCAACCTTTAACTGTCTTCGTGATGCGATGTATAAGGTTTTGATTTTCAGTGTGAGCATCCTGGGTTCGAGTCCACGGACTGCCACATGTGTTTGTAAATTTCATTAATCGATTTTAGGAGTATGGATGGTTGTTGGAAGGAACATAATAATTGAGTGGGGCTGGCCTATCCCTGTTTTTGTCATGAGTCTTACTACGTCCTCCAGGCCCCGGTCTTTTGGCCCCATGGGGCTGTCATTTTTTTTTCCGTCTGCTCTTTGCTCTGGCCGCCCCAGGTGCCTGACCACCAGTGGGACAGGATGTGGAAACTAGTGGATAGGTCAGGGCTGCGACGGGAGTTTTACCTAGAATGAAAAGTTATAAATCTGATCCAGTACAGTACTCAAAACAATAATTAGCCTACTTTAAATGCTTTTTCGGGCTCATTAAATTATATTAACCCTTAAAGATCGGGGCCGGACTTAAGTCCGGCTCCAATTTGCAGCAAGTTAGGAGCATTATTAAGGCTTTTAAAGGGTTAAAATGAATGGGGCCAGA
This sequence comes from Paralithodes platypus, assembly GCA_032716605.1. Classification (NCBI taxonomy): domain Eukaryota; kingdom Metazoa; phylum Arthropoda; class Malacostraca; order Decapoda; family Lithodidae; genus Paralithodes; species Paralithodes platypus. Next base: position 22,749,932 of record CM064562.1, read on the forward strand.
CAGGGCAGGGCTACCGCCGCCCATTAACTCATGTTCCCTGTGTTCTCGAGAGGCCGGCAGTGTAGCCAGTAGTGAGCATAGCTGGGAAAAATATGCCGCTATATGCTAAACTCCCATGTTATTGGTATCACTCTATGAGAAGCACGAGTGCTACGTAGCTCGTTCTGGTCTCATTTTGAAGCTTTTAGCGCCTAGTTATTTGCTAAATAATTTTTTTCATGCAGATACTTGATTTATCATTCAGAAGGGCCTGAATATGCCCAAATAAACCCAAAAAAAAACGCTAGACAAGGGTTAAAACTACTTTAGCCCTAGAAAATCTTGCACAATTGGCACGGCATTAAGATTAAATTCATCCATACTGTACTGTATAATAATTTAAATCTAGATCAAAATTATACTGAAAAATAACTTCTTTAAAATTTAAAGGTTATTCATTCACATATCTTTCTAAATTCTACTCTCGTCGTGTGCCCTGAAGGCGGGGTAATATGATAGCTCATAGGCTGAGTGTGTGTTAATCCAACTCAAAAACATTTTCCTTGTGACTTCTTGATATGAACTTTTCTTGTGTACAATTTTCACATTTATTAAATTTAATAGGCCTAATGTAAAAATGTGGTACCCATTGAGTTTAGCCTGATTAAATTACCCTATTGGCTCTCTCTCTTAAAATTCTTGAAATTATTATAACTTTAAATCGGTACCTCTTTTATTTTTGACATCTAGAGATTTTTGGCCTATAGGCTACTGTATTGTACTAAATTTCCCTCCCGGCTTTTCTTAACTTATGGTGTAATGATTCTGTAATTTCTGGATCTAGATCATAACTATTATGTAAGGAGTTAAATTGAAAGGCTCCAGATTGCTAGTCTACATTGCGCACAATTCTTATTCCGCATTTCGTGAGGGTGTTTTATTTTCAGCTCGCGATTTAATTTGATTTCTCGAAGTACTGTATTGTTGTCCGCAACTTAGTCGGTCTGGCATTGATAGTTTGATTTAACGTCAATAAATTTCCTTCCTGTAAAATCATGGCTAAAAGTGTACAAAGGCGTCGGGCTGGGCTTAAGGGCTCTTTGACGGTCTTGACCTCTGACATCGACGAATTCCTTGATTCGGCGTCTAGAGTGGAGATGGGGGCCAGGTTGCTCAGTATTCAAAAGCAACTTGACAAGTATGAGGTCACACAGGAGGACCTGGCCGACACTTACGAGACGGACGCCGAGTATATCGAGGAGTTAAGAGAGGATACCCTATATATGGAGGGCATACAAGTAATCGTTGCCACACTGAAGGGGATCTTGATTCCAGAGGTCAAGAAGGAGGCAAGGAAATCCGCAGTCAAATTACCACATCTTACTCTTCCAAAATTTGAGGGTGATGCCACATTGTGGTCGGGATTTTGGGAGATGTTCAAGTGTACCATCCATGACAATCCCGACCTCGCAGATATACAACGCTTCACCTATCTAAAGGGTCAGCTTCTGGGTGATGCACATAAGCTAGTCGAAGGATTCATTATCGAAAGTGCAAGTTATGCCCCAGCAATAGAGCTCCTGCAAGAGACATATGGGCATCCAGATCGAATCAAGGCAGCTTATGTTACCAAATTCAATCAATTAGTGTCACCCAAACACCAAACAGCTGACCTGAAGGACTTCTATGCCAATACAGAGAGTGTGATGAGGTCAATCATTAGCCATGGTATTTGTTTGGAGGAATTTTGTGTGGTGACTCTTGTCAATAAATTACCATCACCACTAAAAGAAACCATAAAACGGGAAATGGGAGACTCGAGCCTGGATTATAAGAAATTCACCCATTGCTTCCAGGCTGAAGTGTACAATATGGCAGGTCAAGACAGAGTAGGGGGTACACCTATGGCTACGGCAACATTTACCGCCCAAAGTGAGTACAGGAAATTCAACTGTGTTCTGTGTAGTGGCACCAATCATTTATGGTACAAGTGTATGAAGTTAAAAGAGCCCGTCAACTACGTCTCTGCACTGGGTGCTTGTCAAAAGAGCATGGCCATTCGGGCGTAATAATCCTAACATAAGAAGCTGCAAGTTTTGTAAGGGCAAACACTTTAATTCCCTGTGTACACAAAAACAAGGGAAGTAAAGTAGACCAGTGGAGGATAACACCAAGAGAGAGCATACCGCTGCTACTTCAACTACAATGTCCGTTGCCACAGGTAAAAATACAGTAATCTAGCCCACCGTACAGCTGCCGGTAAAGGGTAAGGATAATAATTGTGTTAAAATCAGATCGCTACTTGACCAATGTTCTCAGAGGACCTTTGTGAAGTCTTCTGTTCTATCCTCCCTTTCCTACATTTTAAAGGAACTGAGGAGTTATGTCTTCACGAATTTACCGGAAAACTGGGATAGATTCAGCAGCTATGAGAAGTTACAACGTGTTACAGCATGGGTGATACGATTTGTAGAAAATGTAAAAGCAAAAATCAAAGGCACACCGCCCACAGGTAGTGCTTACCTCAATGTGAAGGAGATCAGAATTGCAGATAAATTATTACATAAGCTCTGTCAACAAGAGATATATACGCAGGAATATAAATTATTGGTTAAGGGAACAAAGTCTAGGAATAACCTGATCAACCAGTTGGGCTTACACTTGAAGGGGGACTTGATACATTGTGGAGGCAGATTACGATTGGCAGCCCTCTCTGAGGCAAGTAAGTATCCAATACTACTGCCCCCCAATCATCCCTTCACCCATCGTATCATCGATAGGTGTCACCGACTCTGTTGTCATTATGGGGTTGGTCATATAGTCACCTATGTAAGACAACGATGGTGGGTGCCTAGAATCAGGCAGGTGGTCAAGAAAGTCCTACGCAAATGCTTAAAGTGTAGAAGGGTACAGGGAACACATTATGATCCCGTCGGAATTCCTCCCTTACCAAACCTGCGAACCACCCCAGGTGACCCTTACAAAGTTACCGGGGTTGACTACAGTGGAGCAATCCCTGTGAAAAATTCACCCAATCTTCAGGTGTATATGATACTTTTCACCAGTGCTATTACCAGGTCAATTCACCTGGAACTGGTCACCAACCTCACTTGTGATAGCTTCCTACATGCCTTCCGAAGATTCTGCAGTAGACAGGGATATCCACGTATCATGCTGAGTGACAATGCAAAGACTTTCATAGGGGCATCTACATATCTCAAAGAAGTGAGCAACAATCCTAAGATTCAGACCTGCCTAGCGGATGTAAATTGCGAATGGCGTTTCATTCCCACCAGAGCGCCTTGGTTTGGCGCCATATGGGAGAGAGCCATAGGCATCGTGAAGGCGGGTCTGAAGAAGGTGTTGGGTAGAGCTCTCGTCTTGATTGAGGAACTCGACACCATACTCTTGGAGATTGAAGCCACCGTAAATGATCGCCCTCTATACTATGCTTCTGGTGATTTGGAAGACCTTACCCCAATCACACCCTCAGTACTGGTACATGGATACAGACTGCGGGATCTTCCTGAAGAGCATATTGAGGATACTATGGAAGATCCAGACTACACAAGTAAGGACGTGATATCGGCCCGCTACAAATATATTCGTAAATTATCGCGAGATATTTGGCATCGCTGGTCAACAGAATATCTGGTGACTTTAAGGGAAGCGCAAAAAAATAAACTATCTATCTATCTATCTATTGCCTGACGCCGTGATCCCCGAAGGGGTGGCCACGAACGAACCGCCCCCATGCACCTCTGTCCCCAGTCAGTCGACGCCCCTCCCACCAACCAGCACCGCCTTCGTTCATGTAGTTCCTCACTCCATCCTTCCACCTCATATTCGGTCTACCTCTCCCCCTCTGTCCCTCCACCTCGCTCTCGTACACCCTCTTAGTCATTCTCTCGCTTTCCATACGTTCCATATGGCCGAACCATCTCAAGTTGTTCCTTTTCACACTTTCCAGCACATCTACCTCCACACCACACCTCCTTCTTACTTCCTCATTAGTCTGTCTATCCCTCCATGTAACTCCGCACGCACTCCTTAAGTAATTCATTTCCACTGCTCTCACTCTTGGTCTGAGTCTCTCAACCAACGTCCATGCTTCGCTTCCGTAAGTCAGTGTCGGGATTACCACACTGTCATGCAAGGACTTCTTCACTTCCATACTGACCACCCTATTTCTTGTTACTGCTTTTAGCGTTCCTACAACCCTCTTCCCCTGTTGTACCCTCTCCCGCACCTCTTCATCCATAGTCCCATCTTTACACAACACACTGCCCAGATACTTAAAAGAGTTGACGATCTCCATAGCCTGACCGTTCAGCTTCACCTCACACTCTGTGACTTCACCCCTTTCGAAGACCATAACCTTGCTCTTCCCCGTATTTACCTTCAAATTCCGTTTTTCGCACACTGTTCCAAACTCATTTACCAGACCCTGCAACTCCCATTCATTATCACTCATCAGAACTGTATCATCCGCAAACAGCAGTATAGGTAGCTTCCACTCAATTCCCTCCCTTTTCAGCGATACACCAACATCCACTGCTCTTGATAGTATTTCTTTCATAACTCCATCCATATATACAGTAAACAACCACGGGGACATCACACACCCCTGTTTCAAACCAACATTCAGGTCAAAGAACTCGCTCTGCTCACTCTCCACACGTACTGCCGCCTTTGCACCCTCATACATGCTCTTCACTGCTTTCAGCAACTTGCCCTCTACTCCGTATATTCTAAGTACTTTCCACAAACCTTCTCTATCCACTCTGTCATAGGCCTTCTCCAAGTCCATAAAGGCAACATACACCTTTTGTTTCTTCTCCAGATACTTCTCCACAACACAATTCAGGGTAAAAATCTGATCTACACATCCTCTTCCCTTCCTAAAACCTCCCTGCTCATCGCCTATCCATTTCTCCGTTCTCACTCTCACTCTCTCAATCACTACCCTACTGTATACCTTCCCTACTACGCTTAGAAGACATATTCCTCGGTGGTTACCACACACTCCTCTTTCCCCTTTGCCCTTATATAGGGGGACTATTATGCCAGTCTTCGGGTGCACTCCCCTTCTCCCATGCTAGTTTGCACATTTTCCATACCCATTCTATCACTATCTCACCACCATACCTAAACTAACACCATTAAAAGGTCATTGGCCTAGGGTAGGGGACGTGGTAACCAATCATGAAGAGGGCCCGCGCGCATTCTGGAAATTGGGTCGGATAGAGTTGTTACCAGGTCGTGATGGGGAGGTTTGGGTAGCGAAGGTTCGCACCAGGACTGTAGTAATCACACGGCCAACAGTACGACTATATCCTCTTGAGGGTGACCTTGATCGCAAGGACACCCCCTCGGATCAGTTATCCATTGAAGTCCCCTCCCTGGCTTCTACATCGGCGCAGCCTGTTGACGCGTCCGGCGGACGCCCACGTCGACAGGCAACCCTGATATCCTCCCAAGCTTGGCGGGATAAGATTGCCTCCGGGCAAATCTAATCATGTAAATTTTGTATATTTTCTGTTGGTGGGAATATGTCCATACCTAGTATACTCTATCTAGTATGAACAGTTTTGATGTTACGTAATCTGGGTTGATGTAGCGTTACGTATCTTTCCGTAGTCTTAAGTTGAACGCTTCCGTAACCTTGGTCGAACGTTCCATGATTAGGTAGAATATATTATTCTGTAGTTGTATATGGGAAAGTATTGTAGGATTATAATTCCCATATATATATATATATATATTTATATTATTTAAGATTGTTCATAAGTATCTCATTGTAAAAAAGATGGGATACATTTTCCATATGTTGTGCGCGGTAGGTCACGACAGAGACAAACACAACGTGCTCGCACACTCTCCAACCAACCTCCGTCCCAGCTACACACGCTAAGCCTTCTTCCTATAGTTTCATATATCAGGTGTTTTCGCTTCAGTTTCATCTCATATTTCATATAGTCACTACATCATCATCTTTGTAAAAAAGTAGTAGGGACACTTATGTATATCAATAGAATAAAAGATCACTTTGACAAATCAACTAGAACAATCATTGTACAAACACTAGTGCTAAGTATAATAAATTATTGTAGTGTAATTTGGGGCTCATCAAATGCTACCCAAATATCCAGAGTGCAAAAACTTCAGAATTTTGCTGCTAAAGTGGCTGACGGTAAGTCAAAAAAGTTTGATCATGTCACTCCTATATTAAAGGAACTAAGATGGTTAAATATTAAAGATAAAATAACGCATGACACACTAATATTTATTTTCAAATACTTAAATAAGCTTTACCCAGAGTATCTACTAAGTCTACCCACAGTATTCAATGTAACAGCTAGCACAACGAGACAACAAAATATGCTTTTTATTCCGAATGTTCAAACTGACATAGGGCAAAACAAATTAACGGTAAGAGGACCTGTACTTTGGAACAAACTCCCAGTTAATGTACAAACTTCCAGTAGCCTAGGAACCTTTAAGACTAATGTTAAAACCTTGCTGCTAAACTCTGCTTATGATTAAATTAATGTTCATAAGAAATCTGTAGACATGACCCTCTCTCTATATATATGTATGTATGTGTGTGTGTATGTGTACATGTGTATGTATATGTGTGTATGTATATGTATATATCTCTCTCTCTAAACCCTAAATCTCTCTCTGTCTGATTCCCACCCCAATTTTAATCCCTCATAATCCCCCGCTGTCATCTCTCTCTCTCTCTCTCTCTCTCTCTCTCTCTCTCTCTCTCTCTCTCTCTCTCTCTCTCTCTCTCTCTCTCTCTCTCTCCAGTACCGGGTATGTCTTAGTTAAACAGCAGATCTTTAAATTTTAATTTTAATTGTATACACTGTTATGTTCTTATGTAAAAATATAATACTGTATTAAAGAGAACGTTACTGTATTTAGATAGGTTATATGAAGGTGTCCTACCCTGAGCCAGGTGCATGGGCTAACCTAATAATCCACAGGCTTATCTGCCCTCTTAATCTACATAGATCTGAGCTGACCTACTTGGTGTATTTGTAATTACAGCTTAGGAATTGTGATCCGTCACACCTGGTCTGAATACACAACTAACAACTGTATGTCTACTGTATGTAACACTAAATTATGTATTATGTATTAGTATTGTAACTACTTTGAAAACACTAAACCCCCAACTGTATATAATTATATTTGTAAATACTATGTAAGAAGAATAACCACTTGTCGGTGGAAATAAACTTTATTATTATTGTTAGTTATCACAACGTAAATATCTAGCCTATCCTAGCCTATTGTAGCCTCTTTTCATACGCTTGCTTACCTTACTAACCACTTCAAGTCATCTAGCCTATTTTCCACCATCCTCCAATCACCAGCTGAGTTCATCTAACGGGTAATTATTCTATATGGTTAATGCTTCTTCGAAATTAATAATATACAGTCCACTTTATCTAAATTAGCCATAACATGCAACCAAGATGAAAATGAGAGTCTGCAGAGAGCCAAGTGGTCCACATACGGCAGATCCTTTTCACACCCAACCCATCTCATAAACGTTACCTGTTATTTACACTACTTACTATACACCCATGTTATCATTATACCTGTGTCGTGAATCCTAGCTGTTATATATACCGTAGTTTCAATTTCCCGGGTTCACGACAGCTGGTTCCTTTTTGTTTATACACATTACTTTATTTATCTTTGTGGATAAATATTACTGTGGTTGCACCAATTATATCTTAGTTTATTTTCCCTTATTATTTAATCACGGGGGACGATATAGAACCCTTAAATATATTTTATATTGTCACGATAAAAGGGAATCTCAGACACACTTCACACAGACTTCACCCCGCCAAGACAGACCGCCAGCTGCTGCCACATAACAACAAAACTTCCCTGATATTTGCCTCCCGACATGTTCATCACCTAAGCTACACTCTTTGCATCACAGCTAAGTTCCTTTAATACTAGAAGTATTTCATAGATATTACTGGGACTACCACAGATAACCTACACATACCAAATGCCAAAAAAATACCCTCATTGTTCCCTGATTAACCTCTGAAGTGCGCATGGGGGTAATTGGAAACGTCCCCCTGTGCTGACGTATTTGAGGTGTTTACGTCACTAAAATATTCATTGTGCCATTAATAGCATTAATATTTATCCATATGCGCCTATTATGGGTTGATTATAAAGGTATTAACCTGAAACAACAATAAAACGAGTGAAAACAGCGTTTGGATGGTCAAAATCGGAGATATAGCCCGCGAGTTGTATAATGTATGGGTGAGGCAATCTGCTTTCCCGCCAATTTCCCCCAAGGCCACTGAGACACAGTCGATCGATACTCTCTCTCTCTCTCTTGCACTCGCTTGCTATCAGTGATGACCACACCCTCCAATCGGATTTCTAATGTTAGCACGAAAATATACCTCAGAATAAGGGAATAACAGGGAAAATAGGTGATAACTGAAGGAGAGGAGGAAAGTGGGGAAGGAGGGGAGGTAGAGGACTGAGATTTTGCATGGCCCAGGGGCCAAAAAAAAATAAAAAATAAAACAAAAAAAATATAAATTTTTTTTTTTTTTTCGATGTCAAAAGTTGATTTTTATTTTCTCTGACTCTTAAGAGTCTTCCCGCAGTGCGCCGGGGGAACTCTTAAGAGTCTCCCCGCAGCTCCCGGGTTAAATAACACTGTATGAATATTCCCATATTCAAAATATGTTACAGGGGGACAATGCCTAGTGAGTTCACTGCTCAATAGGTGGCGTTCTGAGAGTGAGGGTCTGAGTCTGGAGGGTGAGACGGTGAAGCACTTGAGCGAAGCAACCAGCCGCTTCAGAGATGGAGCTGCTTCGAGCCATGATGGATGCTTCACATGTCTCACTCCCCAGACTGGAACAAGACCTCACGGGCTTCACCGTGTTGAGCGGTGGAATGTACAGGCTCTCAGCCTATGCCCGAGAGGGAGTAGTTGGAATATAGAAAAACAAAACAAAAAATACATGTTTACAAGTAAGTCAAATGCCAACCCGGTATCATTTTTATAGCCTAGGCCAATTCATCTTTCCAGGATTAATTATTTAATTTATATCCGTTTCTCCTCTACCCCCTAGGAATAATAAACTGGATATAATTGGTGCCGTGACCAGGATACTGGGCCATCTGTTATATATTGATAAGAATTGGGGGGTATTAGGCCTGACTTGTCTGCCTTTGTGTAGAGCTGGGCGATCCAGTGGACAAATGTTGAGGGGCGCATATGTCTGGGATTTTCCGCTGGACCGTCCAGTGCAGTGCCCTGCTTTTTTTTTTGTTAAGCAGTTCTATCAATTATATCCAGTCATGACTTCAATCTCATCCATAATTGTTTTCGCTTAGCTTATCGCATTATTCCTTACGTATTTATCTACCACACGTATATATTTATATGTATATTTATGTTTTACATATGTTTTACATATATATCATGTAAAATACCTCGCTTATATCTGCCGTAAATATTTCTTCTCTCTCTCTCTCTCTTTCTTTCTCTCTCCTCCAGTCTCCCGGGTTGACAGAGGATTGTTGCCAAATGCGGGGGTTCGTGATTGTTTTTCTCTCCTTCCCTTTCTCTCTCTCTCTCTCTCTCTCTCTCTCTCTCTCTCTCTCTCTCTCTCTCATTTATCGCACTTACTGACATACTCACTCATTTATCACTCTTACATAAATGTTTACGATAAGTACTACATTTCCGTAGATTGCGAAATGTACTCAGTGTACATGGTGGGAGTGCTGCCATACGTGTGTCACCTAAATAGACCTTCCTCCCTTCTTCCCCCCCCCCCCCACCCCAACCCCCTCTCTCTATCACCCTCCTCTCTCTCTCTTTTTTTCTCTCCCTTCCCAAGAGTGTTGGCAAATGCGGGATTCTGGATTGTTTTTCTCTCCTCTCTCTCTCTCTACCTCTCTTTCTCTCTCATTTGTCAATCTTACTAACATACGTTCTCATTTATCGCTCTTACTTACATAAATGTTTACGATAAGTACTATATTTCCGTAGATTGCGAAACGTACTCGGTGTACAGGATGGGAGTGTTGCCATAAGGGTGTCACTAAATTTGCCTCGCTTCCTGCTTCCTACCTCCCCCTCCTCTCTCAGCTCTCTCTCTCTCTCTCTCTTATCCTAACTTGAATGTATAATATTTGTTATCCCAATATATCACTCGGTAGCCTATTCCACATACAATTGTTACAATACAATATCATTGGTATAATATAGTTTCTTTGCTAACTTATGATATCTGTATAGTCTATTTTCGATGTTTGAATGAACACGTGTCGGCTAGGTGCGGCCCTTGGCCAGAGGTCGGCCACACAAATTTGCATATTGGCCGTTTCGTGCCCTGCCATTTTAGCTCGATATATTTTAGTGGTATTTTTGTTTGTTTTCTATATTCTAAACTATACACGTGGTAAATTTTAGATTTTTTTTTCAAAACTTGTGTTCCCGTTTGCTACACCCATAATACCTAGCCACCCAGCCTATTTCGACGACTTATTTCAGCGTTTTTCATTGGTATAATATAGTTTCTTTGCTAACTTATGATATCTGTATAGTCTCTTTTCGATGTTTAAATGAACACGTGTCAGCTAGGTGTGGCCCTTGGCCAGAGGTCGGCCACACATATTTGCATATTGGCCGTTTCGTGCCCTGCCATTTTAGCTCGATATATTTTAGTAGTATTTTTTTGTTTTCTATATTCTAAACTCGACAAATTATAACTATACACGTGGTAAATTTTAGATTTTTTTCTTCAAAACTTGTGTTCCCGTTTGCTACACCCACAATACCTAGCCTGCCAGCCTATTTCCACCACTTATTTCAGCGCTTTTCATTGGTATAAAATATAGTTTCTTTGCCTATTCCACATACAATTCTTACAATACAGAGGCAGAACCCTTACATTGCCAATCTCTCACTCTCTCTCTCTCTCGCTCTTGTTTGCACACCCGTAATAATGAGGCTGATAACTTACAAAACATGCAACCGAGGTGAAAGTTGGAGTCTGGAGAGCCAAATGGCCCACACAAGGCAGATACCATTCACAACCAAGCCATCTAATAAACAGCATGCTACTTATTTACACACGCACCCAAGATACAATTGTAAGATCTATGAACATAAGAGAAAGAGAGCCAAGTGGCCCTCCTATTCACATGCAACCCATCTAATAAACGATATGTTACCGTACTTACACGAACGTGCACCCAAGATAGAATTGTAAGAGCTATGAACATAACCATGCCAGGCAGAACCTTTACACATGCGACCCATCTAATACTTACTAATACATACTAATTACTTACCATACACCAATGATTTCATATAATTACCCACCATTCACGAGTTTGTCATTGCTACGCATTGACAAACTCATATAAATATGTACAGGTATCCCTTGATAACTGAAATCCCTACGGCCTGGAACGACTCATTTTCACTGGTAACTATGTTACATGGCATAAAAACTTATCTCATCACTGTGGTAATACAGGGTCGGAAGAATCATCAATATAGGTTTTTTTTGTGGCAGTGATGGGCAGCTTCCCTAATCTCCTCTTCCAACCCCAACCCAATGTTTACAGGCACAAACACATGTCAAACTACCACCGCCATGCTCAGTAGTTGACAAGTGAGTGGAAGCCCACAAAACATCCACCTACACAAAGAGCCACCTGACACTCATGACACTGGGTTGTCATCTCCTTCCTTCGTATGGGCTGTCTCCTGGTGTTTGCACACACATGGCACCTCCTCTGCGGCCTCCGAGTCCCTCGTGGTGGATTTTCTTCTGCAAACGGAATATACTCGAGGTGGTGCATGCGGATGTAGTCTCTTTGGAATAGTCTGTCGGGCAAATTGTGTACAGCTCTCCCCGTATGGATCGAGGGCTGAACTTCCCCGTGGTTCTTCAGGATTTCATTGATGAGCTTCTTACTAAACTCTCTGAGGGAAGACCTTTGACCTGACTGCGTCATCCACAGGTTGTACGCATTCAGGAGTGTGATGTCAACAAGATGGAGAACCACCTTCTTGTACCACTTGCAGGTCTTCCTCAGGCAGTCCACAGAACCGATTTGCATGTCGCTCTTGTCCACCAAACGCATGTTCACATTGTAGCCCATAACGTCATCAGGTTTCATGATAGGCTGCCGGACACGCTCGCCTGTGGCGTCATCCCTCACCCATCTCGTCTTGCCGCTATTGACTAGTGATCCCTGGTGAAGAGTGGACAGGACATTTACTACCTTGTTGTCATACCAGAACAAGCTAGTATTCGATCGGTCGTGCTTTTCTGCCGGAGGATGCTGCCTTTTAGTTGTCTTGGGAACTTAGGCCAGTACTTCCGGTTACCTCTGATGGTGCCGCAGGACTCAGTCTGCCTCCCCAAGAGATACCTGGAGAGTTGTGGTGATGTGTAGAAGTTATCCGTGTACAATATACGGTTGGCATCCAAGTAACGGCTCATTAACTGCTTCACAACGGACCCTGAGAGGCCTAAGGGATCGTTGGGAATGTCAGTCTCAGTGGCCGTGTACACAATAATGTCCAACACATATCCTGTCTCACAGTCACATATCACGAAGAACTTTATCCCGAAGCGATGTATTTTGGTTAGGATGTACTGCCTGAAGACAACACGCCCCCGGAAGAGAATCAACGACTCATCAATGACCACGTTCTGAAAGGGTCTAAAAAATTTGACAAATCTTTCCCGGAGGGTGGTCAAGAATGGACGAATCTTCCAAAGCCTATCATTAGCACGTGGATTTCTGTTGTCTGAGAAGTGGAGACAACGCATAATCTGCCGGTACCTGTCCCTGGCCATGAATTTATTGAATATCGATGTTGATATCATGTCATCAACCAACCAGTAGTCATAGAGGTTGTGTTTTTTTACATGAGGCATCAAAAATGTCTTGTCTTTAAACACAACTTACATCCATACTTCTGCTTGGTATCGGGTTTCTGATACACCGCATATGCTGCTGTGGCGGTCGCCCCAAACTGTTCTAGTGGATTATGTCTACTTTCTAGATTGCACACTTCAGTCTTAAACACACGAACATATTCATCCACATCCAGCCAGTTGTCTTTTAATTCACGCTTAATCACCTCAGAGAGTGCACTAGGAAGTTTATTATGCAACAGTACTGCACACATTTCACTTACTGTTACATCCATAGAGCGTAATGATTCTAATGCACACTCAAATGATGCGGAAAAATCTTTCAGAGCACTGACCTCCTGGCTAGGATGCGGGAGATTACACAGTTTCGCTATGTGAGCTGCTTTGATGCGATCCTTTTGACCATAACTGTTTTTCAGTATAGTGACCGCTGGTTCATAACTTGCAGCGACCAAACTAAACCCACCAACAATTTGTAGAGCCTCACCACTAAGTTGTCCCTTTAGATACGTAAATTTCTGAATGTCAGTTAAGTCTGTTTGGGAGTGAACACTACAATCAAAGAGCTCCCAGAAACCCACCCACTGTGTTGGATCCCCATCAAAAACTGGCAACTTCAGGGAGGGTAGCTTAATACCCTTCTGTTTCCTACTTGCTGCGCTATCATGAGATCTACCAGTAGTGGTTGTCTGTAGAGCACTATCTAACTCAGCTAACTAACTGTTTACTTGATTAACATACTGCATATCTTTCACCATCTCCTCCTCTAACTGATCATCATCTGAATATAAGCTATACAACTCTACGTTATACGACTCGATATCAGCTAGGGCCTTTTCTAAAGTTATTTTCACACCCTTTACATCACGCAGCGTAGCAGCATGTTCAATAAATTCAGACAGATTAGAGGTAAGCTTAGTAATCCCTCCCTTCTTGGCGGCCCTGAACCGCCGCAATGACTTTATTTTCTCCTCCATTCTTAAAAAAATTACGGTAACTAAAGCTTAAGGAACAACAATACTAATCGTCACTGTAGGCTAACCTATTCTAATCTATTCTAAGCCTACGCTAACCTACTTACATTGATGACGACAGCAACCAAGCAAATTGAAGCATGCAGATCGCGTGCCCCCTGTGAGTTTACAAATGATCAAAGAAAAGGAAATTTACCCTATGTCATATTACTCTACTTTACAATATTTACTTTACTATATTAAATTTTAACAAATTACAAAGTTAATGCCTGAAAAAGAAAGGAAAAGAAAGAGAAAGAAGGATCACGACTCCTCTGAAGGAGGAACAGCCGCAGCTGTCGTCATAGTCTTTAGATCTAGCCTATTGTGTCGACTGCTCCTCCTCGGCCCTGTCCTTCTTCTCAAAGAAGGCATGCGCTCTGTTCAGTAGCCTATCTAATACCTTCCGGCTCCCTGGCACATCTAACCCAGGCTGAGGTCTGCCTGACAGTGTCCACCCTTGCCCCTGGTCTATAGAACTGCTTAACAAAAAAAAAGCAGGGCACTGCACTTGACGGTCCAGCGGAAAATCCCAGACATATGCGCCCCTCTACATTTGTCCACTGGATCGCCCAGCTCTACACAAAGGCAGACAAGTCAGGCCTAATACCCCCCCAATTCTTATCAATATATAACAGATGGCCCAGTATCCTGGTCACACGGCACCAATTATATCCTGTTTATTATTCCTAGGGGGTAGAGGAGAAACGGATATAAATTAAATAACTAAACCTGGAAAGATGAATTGGCCTAGGCTATAAAAATGTTACCGGGTCGGCGGTTGACTTACATGTTATTATGTAGATGTCGGCTATCTGTGGTAGTCCCAGTAATATCTATGAAGTATTTCTAGTATTAAAGGAACTTAGCTGTGATGCAAAGACAGACCGCCAGCTGCTGCCACATAACACCAAAACTTACCTGATATTTGCCTACTGACACGTCCATCACCTAAGCTACACTCTTTGCATCACAGCTAAGTTCCTTTAATACTAGAAGTACTTCATAGATATTACTGGGACTACCACAGATAGCCGACATCTACATAATAACATGTAAGTCAACCGCCGACCCGGTAACATTTTTATAGCCTAGGCCAATTCATCTTTCCAGGTTTAGTTATTTAATTTATATCCGTTTCTCCTCTACCCCCTAGGAATAATAAACAGGATAACCTGCAACCAAAACACAATTGTAAGAAATAGGAACATAAGAAAATGGGAGTCTGTAGAGAGCCAATTGGCCCACAAAAGACAGATCCTTTTCACACTCAACCAATCTCATAAAAACTCTCATTTATCTCTGTCTTCCTTTCATTTATGACATCCTAGTCTCTCTCTCTCTCACACAAATGAGAACATAAGAAAACCAGAGTCTGCAGAAAGCCGATTGGCCCACAAATGTCAGATCCCTTTCACATCCAACCCATCCCGCGCTCTCTCTCTCTCTCACATTTATCGCTATCTTCCTTACGTTTACGACAACCTATTCTCTCTTGCCATACTTTCTCTCTCTCCCTCACAAATGAGAACATAAAAAAATAAGAAAACGGGAGTCTGCAGAGAGCCGATTGACCTACACATGGCATATCCCTTTCATACCCAACCCATCTCGTTCTATCTTATTTCAAGTTGTAGCTCTATTGTTCCTGATTCCATTATAGCACTCAATAGCCTATTCCACATATCTACAACTCTGTTACTAAACGAATAGAGCCAGATCTCTTATACAGCCAATATCTTCCTCTCTCGCTCTTGTTTGTTTGCACAATCTGTTCCTTCTGTAGTTTCTCCATGCCCGATAAGTTAAATGATCTTTTGATATCTGTGACACAGCTTTTGTATCCAACACAATACCCTGCTTGCAAAACCGCTCGAACCCCGGACAACGTTGCTTGCAACTTTAATTATATTAGTTCTCGTAAGTGCAACCTCTATTTGTGCCGCAGAAGCATCCTGCAAATGGCAAATATATATCTCTGTGCTATCTAGATTTATCAAGTTAACCACTTGAGGATCAAGATACGTAACAGAAGAGTGGCGACCTTTCCTGAAGGAGTTGGGTATCGAGCATGTGAAGTCGAGCACCTACCACCCAGAGAGTCAAGGGGTTCTCGAACGGTTTCATCAAACCTTGAAAGCCATGTTGCGTAAATATTGTACAGAGACCGGAGTTAAGTGGGATAAGGGGGTACCTTTTCTTTTATTTACTACTCGTGAGGTTCCAGCTGAATCCCTGGGTTTTTGCCCTAATGAGCTAGTTTTCGGTCACCAGGTAAGAGGTCCTTTGCAACTATTGCAGGATAGCCTAGTTGGCCAGGAGGGGAACCAAAACCTCCTCAAGTATGTTTCAGATTTCAAAACCCGGCTGAGATACTCATGTGAGTTTGCAGCTCAAAACTTGACAGTGGCTAAAAGCTCCATGAAGAACTGGTATGACAGAAAAGCCCGTGAGAGGGAGTTTCAGCCCGGTGAAGAGGTTTTGGTCCTGCTCCCCCTTTTTGCCAACCTTTATCTGCCAAGTTCAGGGGCCCATATAAGATCATTCAGAGGGTAAGCATTACCGATTATCTAGTAACTACACCAGACAGGAGAAAGCCCACGCAAGTATTCCATATAAATATGTTGAAACCCTACTTAATTTACTTACTTTACCTACTTACTTGTCATCTTCCCCCTGATCAAGCGAACCAACTAATCTCTGTTTTATCTCAGTCTCCCAGTGTGTTCCGTGATACTCCAGGGCTCACTTCTTTGGCCGTGCACGACATCAACGTAGGGGATGCAACTCCCATTAAACTATCCCCCAACCGTGTCTCGCCACAACGCAGGAGTATACTGCAGGTCGAGCTTAACTTTATGTTGTCAAACGAGCTGATCACAAGGGCCTTAAGCCAGTGGAGTAGTCCGGTCATACTTGTGCCTAAGCCAGACGGGAGCCATAGGTTATGTATGGACTATAGGCAAGTTAATGCTGTCACAAAGAACGATACCTACCCACTGCCATGGATCGACGACTGCATTGACCAGATTGGTACAGCCACCTATATCAGCAAGATTGACTTAATAAAGGGATATTGGCAAGTAGCTCTCACCCCTAGAGCGAGGGAAATATCATGCTTTGTAGTCAACAATCAAGCCTTCTGCTGTAACGTAATGCCCTACGGCTTGAATAACGCTCCAGCTACATTCCAGCGCCTCATGAATTTGGTGACTGAAGGGGTACCTGGATGCGTTGTCTACATCGATGATATTCTTATCTTTTCACAGTCATGGGAGGAGCATCTTTACCAACTTAGATTGCTGTTCTTAAATCTTGCTGATGCCAATCTGGTGGTTAATCTTAAGAAATGCACCTTTGTAAAGAGTACGGTCCAGTTTCTAGGATATACGGTAGGTCAGGGGCAGGTTGCACCTCCTCAAGCAAAGGTAGAGTCTATTCTAGAATTCCCAACTCCTAGCACTAAGAAACATATCCAAAGGTACCTAGGAATGATTGGTTATTATAGGCGTTTCATCTTAAACTTTTCTAGGTTAACAGCTCCCCTGACAGATCTTCTCCGTAAGGATGTGAAGTTTGAGTGGTCCTCCGAATGTGAGGAGGCCTTTAATTCTACCAAATATATTTTATCCAATTATCCTGTACTCCGAGCTCCTGATTTTAACAGATCTTTTTCCCTAGCAGTGGATGCGGGCAATACCGGGGTTGGTGCAGTTTTGCTACAGGAAAACGACTGTGAAGTATTGCATCCTGTGTACTATTTTAGTAAAAAATTAAATTCTGCTCAACGTAACTATTCAGTCATTGAGAAGGAGCTGTTAGCATTAATTTTGTCCCTTCAATACTTTGCTGTCTATGTGCAATCTGCCTCTGGTGCCATCACTGTGTATACTAACCATCACCCCTTAAAATGTTTGCATAAGTTCCAAAATAAAAACCAACGACTGACCAGGTGGAGTTTGTTGCTGCAGGAATACTCCCTGGATGTTAAACATATTAAGGGGGTCCAGAACGTGCTAGCCGATTGCCTATCACGTATCTATTAAAGATTGCATTTACCAGGTTGGCCTCATACAGCAGTAAGATCAACTTAATGAGAGGATTTTGGCAATTAGCTCTCCCTTGTAGCGAGGTAAATATCATGCTTTAGTAGTGCGCTTTCAAGCCTTCAGCTGTGAGATGCCTTGCAGTTCGAATAACGCTCCAGCTACGTTCCGGCTATGTTCTGATGTGGTACCTGGAGACGTTGCCTACTTTGGGTGATATCCTTATTATATCCTCATTATAATCTTGCTGTTGCCAATCTGGTGGTGAATCTATTTATCTATCTATCTATCTATCTATTGCCTGACGCCGTGATCCCCGAAGGGGTGGCCACGAACGAACCGCCCCCATGCACCTCTGTCCCCAGTCAGTCGACGCCCCTCCCACCAACCAGCACCGCCTTCGTTCATGTAGTTCCTCACTCCATCCTTCCACCTCATATTCGGTCTACCTCTCCCCCTCTGTCCCTCCACCTCGCTCTCGTACACCCTCTTAGTCATTCTCTCGCTTTCCATACGTTCCATATGGCCGAACCATCTCAAGTTGTTCCTTTTCACACTTTCCAGCACATCTACCTCCACACCACACCTCCTTCTTACTTCCTCATTAGTCTGTCTATCCCTCCATGTAACTCCGCACGCACTCCTTAAGTAATTCATTTCCACTGCTCTCACTCTTGGTCTGAGTCTCTCAACCAACGTCCATGCTTCGCTTCCGTAAGTCAGTGTCGGGATTACCACACTGTCATGCAAGGACTTCTTCACTTCCATACTGACCACCCTATTTCTTGTTACTGCTTTTAGCGTTCCTACAACCCTCTTCCCCTGTTGTACCCTCTCCCGCACCTCTTCATCCATAGTCCCATCTTTACTCAACACACTGCCCAGATACTTAAAAGAGTTGACGATCTCCATAGCCTGACCGTTCAGCTTCACCTCACACTCTGTGACTTCACCCCTTTCGAAGACCATAACCTTGCTCTTCCCCGTATTTACCTTCAAATTCCGTTTTTCGCACACTGTTCCAAACTCATTTACCAGACCCTGCAACTCCCATTCATTATCACTCATCAGAACTGTATCATCCGCAAACAGCAGTATAGGTAGCTTCCACTCAATTCCCTCCCTTTTCAACGATACACCAACATCCACTGCTCTTGATAGTATTTCTTTCATAACTCCATCCATATATACAGTAAACAACCACGGGGACATCACACACCCCTGTTTCAAACCAACATTCAGGTCAAAGAACTCGCTCTGCTCACTCTCCACACGTACTGCCGCCTTTGCACCCTCATACATGCTCTTCACTGCTTTCAGCAACTTGCCCTCTACTCCGTATATTCTAAGTACTTTCCACAAACCTTCTCTATCCACTCTGTCATAGGCCTTCTCCAAGTCCATAAAGGCAACATACACCTTTTGTTTCTTCTCCAGATACTTCTCCACAACACAATTCAGGGTAAAAATCTGATCTACACATCCTCTTCCCTTCCTAAAACCTCCCTGCTCGTCGCCTATCCATTTCTCCGTTCTCACTCTCACTCTCTCAATCACTACCCTACTGTATACCTTCCCTACTACGCTTAGAAGACATATTCCTCGGTGGTTACCACACACTCCTCTTTCCCCTTTGCCCTTATATAGGGGGACTATTATGCCAGTCTTCCAGTCATCGGGTGCACTCCCCTTCTGCCATGCTAGTTTGCACATTTTCCATACCCATTCTATCACTATCTCACCACCATACCTCAACATTTCCCCACACACTCCATCTGTTCCTGGTGCTTTCCCCAACTTCACTCTTTTCATGGCTTCCCACACTTCTGACCTCCTGATCCCCACCTCCTCCTCCACTACTTCTCTTCTTCTCCCTCCCATACCATATCCAGCTATGTTTGCTGGCTCTTCATTCCTTTCATTTAGCAACTCACTGAAGTACTCCCTCCATCTATTTATGTATTATGTTTATTATTATGTACTATACTCCTTAACCTCTTTTCTAGGGGGGAGGTCTGACATACGGAGCCCTGTATGTTTATTTAAGAGTTAGAATTAAGAGTTGAAGGAGTGCCGAATTACCCAGGCGGCGAAGCAGACCAGCGAGCGAACCAGCGAGTGGGAAACCAGCTCGTCTGTATACCAGCAAACAAGCCTTCACACCTGCGTGCGTCATATGGGGACCCTGCAAACTACTTCGATGACCCGACGCTATGACGATGATCGACGCCAATCAACGCCATTGGACCACGCACCTGTTACGCAACTAGAGGAGCTGTGATTGGGGCGCGCACCATCCCCCGCCTCCTGATTCGTTCCTACACCATCATTGCATAGTATATAAGACCCGAGTACTGGGCATTCAAATCAGTCTCATTTTGGAGTTGGGAAGGTGAACTTGCAGCTGGAGGAAGACGGGGTGAAGTATTATAATGGGATTGTGACTGTCAGTCAGATTATATAAGTGTGTGTTAAGTGTGTTCGGTGTAAACACTTACGTTATGTTGGTTAGTGAGATATGTGATTGGGAATTAACGTTAACGCTACTATTATGTACTTAACTATTTTAGTTGACTGACTTGTGGACTAAAGCAACTCTTCAAGTAATTGGGTTATGATAAAAGTAATACTATTGTTTTATATTAATACTTGCGAGTTCTTTAATTTTCTTTTAATTAAGCTTACATTGCTGGTAAGAACAAGAACGGTGATACTATTGTCTCATATTAGTAATATCGCCTTAGACTAACATGGCTGTTTTAATGTTACTTCTAGTGATTTCCTAAGCTGAAGAAAATTCCTTTAGCTTCAAAATATTATTTTTGCTTTTCATATTATTTGAGTGAGACCTGAATCGATTCTATGAAGCGATCCTGTAACTTAATTTACTCATAATCAAACCTCAATGTTACGTGGTTAAGAAATACATTTATCTAATTATTAAATATATATATCTAAATTTTGATGTGACTTTGATATTAATCCTGATAATAATAATATAATACTATTAACGTAGACAAGAACCAAGAATAATAACTACATTAAATATAAATAAAAGGACATGATATAAGAAAACTATCTATTCATTTCAAAAAGGGTAAGAGACAGAAATATTCTTACCTTAATATTTATCTTTCAAGACTTGATATATAATTAATAGTCCTTCTTTAGATATAACTTATTCGGTTCAAAACCATAGCCTACTAAGCTTCGGTTAATAATAATTCTTTATAAATACTACATGACTTTAATTAGTTTTAGTATTTTTCCATAATTAAAGAGTATCAGTCAATAAAGGATACCAAGTCCTAAGATCCAAAAGGAAAGGAAGCAACAGCAGGAAATAATTTTATTAGATTTTACTTTTGTTTTACCTTCAGCTGACTGATACCTTAATATATATCTCTGTGCTATCTAGATTCATCAAGTTAACCACTTGAGGATCAAGATACGTAACAGAAGAGTGGCGACCTTGCCAGGATTCGTTTCACTCAGTTTCATTACCGTTTCACTACTTAAAAATAAAATATTAATCATGCCTGATCTAATTAATGACGAAGATGCTCGAATTTTCATAGAATCAGACCCCACAGCCCCTGATATTGACCGTCTGTCAAAATCCGAACTGAAAGTGCTTGCCTCTCATCTCCAGTTAACTGTCTCAAACATGTCCAAAGTAGAGGTGGCTCAGACTATAAAAACCCACCTGTTCCCTGTAGAAGGCGGGGAGGGTGACGGAGCAGTTGGGGGGATCCCGAGTAAACCTAGCCAACTTGATGAACAATTGCCACCTGGTTTTACCGTTGATCAATTATTCGAACTAGAACAAACCAGAGCAAATATAGAACTAGCCAGAATAAAGACCGAACATTATGAATATCAATATCGTACGGCTCAACTAAATGTCAACACAAATGCTCCCTTAATTGCTCCCCCTCTGGGATTGACTATGACCAGTGTCATTCCACCTTTCACTGAGGATAATGTGCAGGATTTCTTTGTTTTATTTGAGGAAGTTGCTGGAGGTATGAAGTGGAGTCGTGGACAAGAGATCAATGGCCTTTTATGTTACAAACTGTTTTGACAGGGCAGGCTCGAGCCACGTATTTGTCAGTAGTAGCAGAGGTTAGGCAGGATTATGATAATCTCAAAGAAGCTATCCTAAAAACCTATCAATTACAGCCTGAGGCTTACAGGCAATCTTTCCGTAAAAACCAGAAGAAAGTAGAAGAAACCCATAAGGTATTTGCCAGGACAATGACTAAAACTTTCAATCATTGGGTCAAGAGTAAGAAAGTCACAAGCTACAACGATCTGAAGGAGTTGGTCCTGTTAGAAAATTTCCTATGGAAAATTGATTCTTCTGTAGCCTATCATTTGAGGGGGAAAAAGGTAGATTGTCTTGCCGACGCCGCTGACATGGCTGACACATACGTGCTCAACAACAAATTTCGTGGAAAGAAGCCCTACGATAATTCTAGTTCTAATTTTAAGTATCCCAATCACAAATCTGACAGACCCAGTCACAAGCCTGTAACGTCTTCCCCAGCTAGCCAAAATAGAATTGTTCCCCCAACTAAAAATGCGACTCAGGGCAATGGTAACAGAGGTGGGGCCCAAAGTAATAGTAATGCTCAAAGAGGGAACGTTCCCGTATCCACTAAAGTATGTACTTTTTGTGGCAAGAGAGGCCACCTAGCTTATCAGTGCTGGGCCAAGGAGAAAACCGAAAGATCGGGGCAGACAATTGCCGCCGTATCTCAAACTCCATATGTGCCTTTAATGCAGGACTCCCGACAGAAGGAGTACCTAGCACCATAAGTTCCTTTAACCCGTTGAGCCCCGGCTAGTTATAATATTTTGTTCACCCCAGTCCCAAGCCATTTTTGTTTGCTAGAATGGAAGACAAGGATGAGAAATGAAAAAAATCACCTCTGACCTTTTTTTGGGGGGGGGGGGGGCGGGGGGGGGTGGGGGGGGGGGGGAGCTTCAACAAAATTTGTTGAGCCAAAATGGAAGAGAATGGTGAGAAATGAACACACAAATAAAAAAAAACTCATTTCGGTCATTTGGGGGGCGGGGGGGGGGGTTTCAATAGTTCGTCTCCCCCGCATGACCACCCGCCCGGGAGCACTAGGGTAAAAACTGAGTACGGCATTGTACGGCATACATCCTAAGGAGTATCTCACATAAATCTCAAGCCTCTAGCTCCCATACGACCGGAGTAATGAAGGTTCAAAGTGGCGGTAAACTAGGGGTGAAAACTATCCCCACTAAGCCCACCACCACCAGCCGCGCGGCTGTCCTATTCTCCCGCCATTTCCTACCTTACGAGCCACGTAAGTGTTTTTTATATGTCGGACGCACGTGATGCGTCGCTGGGAGTTGGTGATCAAAGACTGCCGACGCAACACGTGCGACGCTGGGTCTCAACGGGTTAATGCAGGACTCCCGACAGAAGGAGTACCTAGCAGCTAACGTAAATCATCTAGACAGGGGTGTAGTAGCATGCGTGGTGCAACCCACTAGGGTTAAGCCAATAATAATTTCACCATCAGTGCAGGACAGTTACCGTCCCTTTATTTCATCTGGCAACGTGAGATTAAATGGTTGTATGCATGAGGTAAACATTCTGAGAGACACAGGTTCTACTAGCACCCTCATGGTGAATCCTTACACTGAGTGCCCACCTGGCGAACCAGTTATAATGAGAGGTGCTGGAGGACAATTTTATGCATACTTGGTAAAAGGCGAAATTGAATGTGAGTTACTACAGGGTGAGGCCACCATAGCTTTGTGTAGGTCCCAAGATATCCCTGTGCCCGGGGTAACACTCCTTTTGGGGAATGATGTAGCAGGTGAGAAGGTCCGACCAGACCCCATTTTGTCACTTTCCCCTGTTAACGAGCCACTAACCGGTGAGCTCGAAAAGGAGATGCCAACAGTTTTCCCTGTGTGTGCTGTCACACGTTCAATGTCTCAAGTAGCAGTTCCCTCAGACAGAAATGTACCGAATGTAAGAGTTGATGAAAGGGATGATGAGAGTGTGAATGACGCTCCAACTGTGCCTGATGTTGTGACTGAGGTGGATTTATCTGACACCTTTATGGCTCATCTTGACCCTAACGATGACCATGAAACCCCTCCAAATTGTCCTAGTGGCCTGGTAGAGCTACAGAGAGATGATAGAGAATGCAAGGAGTTAGCTACCAGGGCCGTGAGTGAAGAGGAATGTGAGAAGGAGGATGGTGAATGTTTCTACCTCAAAGGAGGAGTATTGTGGCATAGATGGAGACAGCCACACAGACCAATCGATGACGGGGCCTGGGACGTCCATCAAGTAGTAGTCCCCAAACCTTGTCGTCGAGATATCTTGGAAATGGCACATTGTATACCATTGGCAGGACACCTAGGTGTGAGAAAAACTCTAGACAGAATCAGAGCCCACTTTCACTGGCCAGGAATGCGTGCAGATGTAGTGGAGTTTTGTAAAGTGTGTCACACTTGCCAGATGACAGGAAAACCCAATCAGAAGGTGCCTGTACATCCTCTGGTGCCCTTGCCCGTCTTCGAGAATCCTTTTACTCGGGTGGTAGTGGACATTGTAGGCCCATTGCCTAAGACTTCCCAAGGTAACAATTATTTATTAACTATTATGGACATGGCAACTCGCTACCCAGAGTCTATAATACCCTTAACCCGTGGAGCCCCGGCTAGTTTTGTATTGTTTGTTCACCAGAACCCGGCCGGTTTTCAAAAAATGGTTTTATTCCAGAAACAATAGCGAATGGGTTAGGAATGAAGGAAAAACCATGAAAAACCGCTCAAAAAGCTTAAAGAATGGTCCTACAGAGCCCCCGAAAACGTATTTTACAAGAGTAAAAAATTGAAGGCAATTACCTCAAAAAACCAGGTTATTGCGCACTCACGCGCACGCACGTGGTCTTTGAGAGTTTTCAACCATCGGCACGGTTGCGTGGGATACGTACACAGTTCCCATACAAATCTGAGCCCTCTCGAGTGGCTACACCTGAGGTTACGGTCGGAGCAATTAGGGTGACTCGTCAGACGCGTCGCTGGGGCTGTGCGTTACATACATCGCCGACGCGCCAGACGCGTCGCTGGGGCTGGACGGGTTAAGGACTACCTCAGCTCCAAATGTCATCAAGGAACTGCTCAAATTCTTCACCAGAATGGGTTTCCCCCATGAGGTGCAAAGTGATCAAGGAACTAATTTTACCTCTAACATTTTCCAGCAGTCCCTCAAGGAGTTGGGTATCGAGCATGTGAAGTCGAGCACCTACCACCCAGAGAGTCAAGGGGTTCTCGAACGGTATCATCAAACTTTGAAAGGAATGTTGCGTAAATATTGTACAGAGACCGGAGTTGAGTGGGATAAGGGGGTACCTTTTCTTTTATTTGCTACTCGTGAGGTTCCAACTGAATCCCTGGGTTTTTCCCCTAATGAGCTAGTTTTCGGTCACCAGGTAAGAGGTCCTTTGCAACTATTGCAGGATAGCCTAGTTGGCCAGGAGGGGAACCAAAACCTCCTCAAGTATGTTTCAGATTTCAAAACCCGGCTGAGATCCTCATGTGAGTTTGCAGCTCAAAACTTGACAGTGGCTAAAAGCTCCATGAAGAACTGGTATGACAGAAAAGCCCGTGAGAGGGAGTTTCAGCCCGGTGATGAGGTTTTGGTCCTGCTCCCCCTTTTTGGCCAACCTTTATATGCCAAGTTCAGGGGCCCATATAAGATCATTCAGAGGGTGAGCATTACCGATTATCTAGTAACTACCCCAGACAGGATAAAGCCCACGCAAGTATTCCATATAAATATGTTGAAACCCTACCATAGGTCCCCTGATTCCTCTCCTCCAGATTCTCCCACTGTGGCAGTGAATGTCAGGACCTGTGGACAGCCTGGTGCGGACGAAGTCTTCAGTTCTCTTACTGACCCGCAACAGACTGTTCCAGAGCCTGAAGGTATCCATGCAGACTTTGACTTGTCATGTAGCCTATCCAACTTTAAGTATAACTCAGTAGCTTGGGGGGAATTACCATCTAAACTATGTCATCTTCCCTCTGATCAAGCTAACCAACTAATCTCTGTTTTATCTCAGTCTCCCAGTGTGTTCCGTGATACTCCAGGGCTCACTTCTTTGGCCGTGCACGACATCGACGTAGGGGATGCAACTCCCATTAAACTATCCCCCTACCGTGTCTCACCACAACGCAGGAGTATACTGCAGGTCGAGCTTGACTTCATGTTGTCAAACGAGCTGATCACAAGGGCCTTAAGCCTGTGGAGTAGTCTGGTCATACTTGTGCCAAAGCCAGACGGGAGCCATAGGTTATGTATGGACTATAGGCAAGTTAATGCTGTCACAAAGAACGATACCTACCCACTGCCACGGATCGACGACTGCATTGACCAGATTGGTACAGCCACCTATATCAGCAAGATTGACTTAATGAAGGGATATTGGCAAGTAGCTCTCACCCTTAGAGCGAGGGAAATATCATGCTTTGTAGTCAATAATCAAGCCTTCTGCTGTAGGTAGGGGGTAGGCAGCCCCGCCCAGGGAAGTACTACCGCCAAGGTTTCGGGAGACTCAGGGAATAGCCTGAATTCCATTTTCTCTCCCAGGCCTTGGTAGCTGGATACATATCTTTCTGCCTCACACATCAGGGGTATTAGGAAAACCCTCTTTATATAACATACACATCCAACTTCACGACATTGCCCTACATTGCTATCCTCTA
This sequence comes from Paralithodes platypus, assembly GCA_032716605.1. Lineage (NCBI taxonomy): Eukaryota > Metazoa > Arthropoda > Malacostraca > Decapoda > Lithodidae > Paralithodes > Paralithodes platypus. Next base: position 22,776,707 of record CM064562.1, read on the forward strand.
TCCATAAAACACTACTCTTCCCACTACATATCATACATGTAACACCATACACCTTACCCAATAAACATGGCAGTACAATTGTTAGGAGCAAACCTGGTGGTCCCTCGGATATCCACCCCCGGCAGGGTTGGGTCATTGACACAGGGCCCTCCCGGTCGTCATCATGCGACTGTGTCAAGAGCATTGCAACGTCCCAAAGCTGCTCGTCGGTGCAGCTTTTTCTTTAGCAATATAAGGGGACTTCACTCTAACATCAATTCTGTACACCAATTTCTTCAAGCAGAATCCCCTACTCTCCTTTTTTTGACAGAGACTCAAGTAACATCCACATCTGACACGTCTAGATTTAATTTTCCAGGTTATCAACTGCTCCAAAATTTCAGACCTAAAGGAGGTGTATGTTGCTTTGCAAAATCTGAAATTGCCCTGGAGGAGGTTACTAGTTTCAATTGTCCCTATTTTGATTATTCTATATACAAATTAATTTCTGCTGGTAAATTTAAATACATATGTTGCATCTACCGTTCCCCAAATACTCCTCCAGAACAAAGTATTTTTTATTCTCTGTCCTTACAACTCAGTGTCCTCAACTTAAATGCTTCTTCTGAAATCACTGTGTTGGGTGATTTTAATGTCCATAATGTTGAATGGCTCACTCATTCAGCCAGGACTGATGATGCTGGTCTTGAATGTGAGCTATTTGCAGACTCATTTAATCTCACTCAACTAGTCAACCAACCCACCCGTGTACCAGATAATTCTAATCATAATTCCCACCTACTGGACTTATTTTTAACAACCAATTCAGAAAATTATGATGTTACAGTGAGGTCCCCGCTTGGATCTTCTGATCACTGTCTGATACAGGCCACCTGTCTATCACCTACCACACCTTCCCACTCTGAACCTGTTTTGGTGACTAAATGACATTATGATAGGGCAGACTGGGAGGGTCTTCAAGGTTTCTTTATTGATATTCCCTGGACCTCTTTCTTTTCTAATGATGCACACTCCACCTTGAGCCACATACAAGATTTTGTAAAAATTGGAATGGAAACTTTTATTCCTCATCAAAAGTACAGTAAAAGATCTAATTCACCTAAATGGTTTGACCATAATTGTGCTAGAGTAACTGAACAAAAAGCAATAGCCTACAATGCATACACAAGATCAAAAACACATGAAGCCTTTAATTACTTTAGAAACATCAGAAATCATGCCAAAACTGTATTAAACCTAACTAAATCAAACTTTCTCCACAAGCAGGCAAATAAACTTCTAAATAATCCAAATGATAACAAAATATTTTGGTCTACTCTTAACTCATTTAAATCCAACTTCACTACTGCTTCATCCATTCCACCATTAAAATCTCCGACTGGCAATCTTGTAAGTGACCCACGAGGTAAAGCTAACCTTCTTGCGGATATTTTCTCCACCAACTCAACCTTAGATGAAATAAATCAAGATGTCCCTGTACTTAATTTTAATTCGCCTGAAATTCCCTCACTTAAGATCCACACCAGACATGTCAAAACTATTTTGCAGAATCTCTCGGTAGATAAGGCTCCTGGTCCAGATGAAATTCCTCCAATAGTACTTAAGAATTGCTCCTTGGTGCTCGCTCCTGTATTGGCAAAAAATTTCCGTCTGTGTACTCATACCTCATGCTTCCCAGTACCCTGGAAAGAAGCAAACATCCATCCAGTTCCTAAAAAAGGTGCCTCTTCAGATCCATCAAACTACAGACCAATAGCTATAACTTCCACTCTTGGTAAAGTCTTTGAAATTATATTAAATAATCACATAATTAAGCATCTTGAGAATAATAAATTAATCAGTGATAGGCAATATGGTTTTAGACGATGTCGATCAACTGCAGACATGCTTTGCCTTCTTACGCATCAAATCAACCAAGCTACAGACCAACATGGTGAAACACATACAATAGCACTGGATATATCAAAGGCATTTGATAGAGTCTGGCATCAATCCTTATTGTCGAAGATGTCACACTACGGCCTTGCATCATTAGTTCCACTAATTTCTTCTTATCTTCATAACAGAAAAATATGTGTAATGGTAGATGGCCTTTATTCTCAATTTCACTCAATAAATGCTGGTGTTCCCAGGGATCAGTTTTGGCCCCAATTCTGTTCCTCATTCATATCAATGATCTCATATCTACCACTCATAATCCAATACATTCCTACGCAGATGACTCAACACTCCACAGTTCCTTCACATTTACCAATTCTTTCACCCAACCCGATCTTATAAATTCAAAAATAAACACTGCAATTTCTCTGAACCAGGACCTTTCTAGAATTAATGGATGGGGACAAAAGAATCTAGTTTCCTTTAATGCACAGAAAACCAAGTACATTCAATTTTCTAACCGACAGAATCTCACTGACTCCCATATATTTTTTAATGATGTAAATATTCCCACTTCCCCTAGTATTGACATTCTCGGTGTAACATTAACTACTAACTTGAGCTGGACACATTATGTTAGAAGCATTGCTAAGAATGCCTCTAAAAAACTGGGACTCCTGTACAGAGTTCGAGAATTCTTCACTGACGAGCAGTTGGCCGTGATATATAAAAGTCATGTGCGTTCTCAGATGGATTACTGTTCACCTCTGTGGGGTGGAAGTGGAGTGGTTGCATTGAGGCAGTTGGACAAAATTCAAAATAAAGCTATTAGATTAATCAATAACCCTGCAATCACGCAGAACCTTCCTACATTATCCATACGAAGAAACGTTGCATCCCTTGCATTATTCTACAGATATTTTCACAGCAATTGTTCCGAGGAACTTGCTTCAATTGTGCCGCCTCTCCATATCTTTCCCCGTAGAACTAGGGCAGCTGAGAGCGCCCATGAATTTACACTTTCTCCTCCACAATGCAGAACTTCTGCTTATCAGAATTCATTTATTCCCAGAGCTACTACTCTTTGGAATTCACTTCCCTCGAATTGCTTTCCACAAACTTACAATCTACAAATGTTTAAATCCAGTTGTTACAAACATTTTATGAATGGAGGATGCCTTTAGGCACATGGACCTTTTTGTTTTATCTGTGTTTTCCTTCCTCCGTTCATTGTCTCTTAAAAAAAAAAAAAAAAAAAAAAAAAACGTAATGCCCTACGGCATGAAAAACGCTCCAGCTACATTCCAGCGCCTCATGAATTTGGTGACTGAAGGGTTACCTGGATGCGTTGTCTACATCGATGATATTCTTATCTTTTCACAGTCATGGGAGGAGCATCTTTACCAACTTAGATTGCTGTTCTTAAATCTTGCTGATGCCAATCTGGTGGTTAATCTTAAGAAATGCACCTTTGTAAAGAGTACTGTCCAGTATCTAGGATATACGGTAGGTCAGGGGCAGGTTGCACCTCCTCAAGCAAAGGTAGAGTCTATTCTAGAATTCCCAACTCCTAGCACTAAGAAACATATCCAAAGGTACCTAGGAATGATTGGTTATTATAGGTGTTTCATCTTAAACTTTTCTAGGTTAACAGCTCCCCTGACAGATCTTCTCCGTAAGGATGTGAAGTTTGAGTGGTCCTCCGAATGTGAGGAGGCCTTTAATGCTACCAAATATATTTTATCAAATTATCCTGTACTCAGAGCTCCTGATTTTAACAGATCTTTTTCCCTAGCAGTGGATGCAAGCAATACCGGGGTTGGTGCAGTATTGCTACAGGAAGACGACTGTGAAGTAATGCATCCTGTGTGCTATTTTAGTAAAAAATTAAATTCTGCTCAACGTAACTATTCAGTCATTGAGAAGGAGCTGTTAGCATTAATTTTTTCCCTTCAATACTTTGCTGTCTATGTGCAATCTGCCTCTGGTGCCATCACTGTGTATACTGACCATCACCCCTTAACATTTTTGCATAAGTTCCAAAATAAAAACCAACGACTGACCAGGTGGAGTTTGTTGCTGCAGGAATACTCCCTGGATGTTAAACATATTAAAGGGGTCCAGAACGTGCTAGCCGATTGCCTATCACGTATCTATTAATTATTTCATTTACTAGGTTGGCCTCATACAGCAGTAAGATTACCTAATGAGAGGATTTTGGCAATTAGCTCTCCCTTGTAGCGAGGTAAATATCATGCTTTAGTAGTGCGCTTTCATGCCTTCAGCTGTGAGATAATGCCTTGCAGTTCGAATAACGCTCCAGCTACTACCATTCATAATCCAATACATTCCTACGTAGATGACTCAACACTCCACAGTTCCTTCACATTTACCAATTCTTTCACCCAACCCGATCTTATAAATTAAAAAATAAACACTGCAATTTCTCTGAACCAGGACCTTTCTAGAATTGAAGAATGGGGACAAAAGAATCTAGTTTCCTTTAATGCACAGAAAACCAAGTGCATTCAATTTTCTAACCGACAGAATCTCACTGACTCCCATATATTTTGTTAATGATGTAAATATTCCCACTTCCCCTAGTATTGACATTCTCGGTGTAACATTAACTACTAACTTGAGCTGGACACATTATGTTAGAAGCATTGCTAAGAATGCCTCTAAAAAACTGGGACTCCTGTACAGAGTTCGAGAATTCTTCACTGACGAGCAGTTGGCCGTAATATATAAAAGTCATGTGCGTTCTCAGATGGATTACTGTTCACCTCTGTGGAGTGGAAGTGGAGTGGTTGCATTGAGGCAGTTGGACAAAATTCAAAATAAAGCTATTAGATTAATCAATAACCCTGCAATCACACAGGACCTTCCTACATTATCCATACGAAGAAACGTTGCATCCCTTGCATTATTCTACAGATATTTTCACAGCAATTGTTCCGAGGAACTTGCTTCAATTGTGCCGCCTCTCCACATCTTTCCCCGTAGAACTAGGGCAGCTGAGAGCGCCCATGAATTTACACTTTCTCCTCCACAATGCAGAACTTCTGCTTATCAAAATTCATTTATCCCTAGAACTACTATTCTTTGGAATTCACTTCCCTCGAATTGCTTTCCACAAACTTACAATCTACAAATGTTTAAATCCAGTTGTTACAAACATTTTATGAATGGAGGATGCCTTTAGGCACATGGACCTTTCTGTTTTATCTGTGTTTTTCCTTCCTCCGTTCAATCTCTTTTAAAAAAAAAAAACTACGTTCCGGCTATGTTCTGATGTGGTACCTGGAGACGTTGCCTACTTTGGGTGATATCCTTATTATATCCTCATTATAATTTTGCTGTTGCCAATCTGGTGGTGAATCTATTTATGTGTTATGTATAATATTATGTACTATACTCCTTAAACTCTTTTCTAGGGGGGAGGTCTGACATACGGAGCCCCGTATATTTATTTAAGAGTTAGAATTAAGAGTTGAAGGAGTGCCGAATTACCCCGGCGGCGAAGCAGACCAGCGAGCGAACCAGCGAGTGGGAAACCAGGTCGTCTGCATACCAGCAAACAAGCCTTCACACCTGCATGCATCATATGGGGACCCTGCAAACTACTTCGATGACCCGACGCTATGACGATGATCGATGCCAATCAACGCCATTGGACCACGCACCTGTTACGCAACTAGAGGAGCTGTGATTGGGGCGCGCACCATCCCCCGCCTCCTGATTCGTTCCTACACCATCATTGCATAGTATATAAGACCCGAGTAGTGGGCATTCAAATCAGTCTCATTTTGGAGTTGGGAAGGTGAACTTGCAGCTGGAGGAAGACGGGGTGAAATATTATGATGGGATTGTGACTGTCAGTCAGATTATATACGTGTGTGTTAAGTGTGTTCGGTGTAAACACTTACGTTATGTTGGTTAGTGAGATATGTGATTGGGAATTAACGTTAACGCTACTATTATGTACTTAACTATTTTAGTTGACTGACTTGTGGACTAAAGCAACTCTTCAAGTGATTGGGTTATGATAAAAGTAATACTATTGTTTTATATTAATACTTGCGAGTTCTTTAATTTTCTTTTAATTAAGCTTACATTGCTGGTAAGAACAAGAACGGTGATACTATTGTCTCATATTAGTAATATCGCCTTAGATTAACATGGCTGTTTTAATGTTACTTCTAGTGATTTCCTAAGCTGAAGAAAATTATTTTAGCTTCAAAATATTATTTTTGCTTTTCATATTATTTGAGTGAGACCTGAATCGAATCTATGAAGCGATCCTGTAACTTAATTTACTCATAATCAAACCTCAATGTTACGTGGTTAAGAAATACATTTATCTAATTATTAAATATATATCTAACTTTTTATGTGACTTTGATATTAATCCTGATAAAAATAATATAATACTATTAACGTAGACAAGAACCAAGAATAATAACTACATTAAATATAAATAAAAGGACATGATATAAGAAAACTATCTATTCATTTCAAAAAGGGTAAGAGACAGAAATATTCTTCCCTTAATATTTATCTTTCAAGACTTGATATATAATTAAAAGTCCTTCTTTAGATATAACTTATTCGGTTCATAACCATAGCCTACTAAGCTTCGGTTAATAATAATTCTTTATAAATACTACATGACTTTAATTAGATTTAGTATTTTTCCATAATTAAAGAGTATCAGTCAATAAAGGATACCAAGTCCTAAGATCCAAAAGGAAAGGAAGCAACAACAGGAAATTATTTTATTAGATTTTACTTTTGTTTTGCCTTCAGCTGACTGATACCTTAATATATATCCCTGTGCTATCTAGATTCATCAAGTTAACCACTTGAGGATCAAGATACGTAACAATACGTAAATTTCTGAATGTCAGTTAAGTCTGTTTGGGAGTGAACACTACAATCAAAGAGCTCCCAGAAACCCACCCACTGTGTTGGATCCCCATCAAAAACTGGCAACTTCAGGGAGGGTAGCTTAATACCCTTCTGTTTCCTACTTGCTGCGCTATCATGAGATCTACCAGTAGTGGTTGTCTGTAGAGCACTATCTAACTCAGCTAACTAACTGTTTACTTGATTAACATACTGCATATCTTTCACCATCTCCTCCTCTAACTGATCATCATCTGAATATAAGCTATACAACTCTACGTTATACGACTCGATATCAGCTAGGGCCTTTTCTAAAGTTATTTTCACACCCTTTACATCATGCAGTGGAGCAGCATGTTCAATAAATTCAGACAGATTAGAGGTAAGCTTAGTAATCCCTCCCTTCTTGGCGGCCCTGAACCGCTGCAATGACTTTATTTTCTCCTCCATTCTTAAAAAAATTATGGTAACAAAAGCTTAAGGAACAACAATACTAATCGTCACTGTAGGCTAATCTATTCTAATCTATTCTAAACTTAGGCTAACCTACTTACATTGATGACAACAGCAACCAAGCAAATTGAAGCATGCAGATCGCGTGCCCCCTGCGAGTTTACAAATGATCAAAGAAAAGGAAATTTACCCTATGTCATATTACTCTACTTTACAATATTTACTTTACTATATTAAATTTTAACAAATTACAAAGTTAATGCCTGAAAAAGAAAGGAAAAGAAAGAGAAAGAAGGATCACGACTCCTCTGAAGGAGGAACAGCCGCAGCTGTCGTCATAGTCTTTAGATCTAGCCTATTGTGTCGACTGCTCCTCCTCGGCCCTGTCCTTCTTCTCAAAGAAGGCATGCGCTCTGTTCAGTAGCCTATCTAATACCTTCCGGCTCCCTGGCACATCTAACCCAGGCTGAGGTCTGCCTGACAGTGTCCACCCTTGCCCCTGGTCTATAGAACTGCTTAACAAAAAAAAAGCAGGGCACTGCACTTGACGGTCCAGCGGAAAATCCCAGACATATGCGCCCCTCTACATTTGTCCACTGGATCGCCCAGCTCTACACAAAGGCAGACAAGTCAGGCCTAATACCCCCCCAATTCTTATCAATATATAACAGATGGCCCAGTATCCTGGTCACACGGCACCAATTATATCCTGTTTATTATTCCTAGGGGTAGAGGAGAAACGGATATAAATTAAATAACTAAACCTGGAAAGATGAATTGGCCTAGGCTATAAAAATGTTACCGGGTCGGCGGTTGACTTACATGTTATTATGTAGATGTCGGCTATCTGTGGTAGTCCCAGTAATATCTATGAAGTACTTCTAGTATTAAAGGAACTTAGCTGTGATGCAAAGACAGACCGCCAGCTGCTGCCACATAACACCAAAACTTACCTGATATTTGCCTACTGACACGTCCATCACCTAAGCTACACTCTTTGCATCACAGATAAGTTCCTTTAATACTAGAGGTACTTCATAGATATTACTGGGACTACCACAGATAGCCGACATCTACATAATAACATGTAAGTCAACCGCCGACCCGGTAACATTTTTATAGCCTAGGCCAATTCATCTTTCCAGGTTTAGTTATTTAATTTATATACGTTTCTCCTCTACCCCCTAGGAATAATAAACAGGATAACCTGCAACCAAAACACAATTGTAAGAAATAGGAACATAAGAAAATGGGAGTCTGTAGAGAGCCAATTGGCCCACAAAAGACAGATCCTTTTCACACTCAACCAATCTCATAAAAACTCTCTCATTTATCTCTGTCTTCCTTTCATTTATGACATCCTAGTCTCTCTCTCCCTCTCACAAATGAGAACATAAGAAAACCGGAGTCTGCAGAAAGCCGATTGGCCCACAAATGTCAGATCCCTTTCACACCCAACCCATCCCACGCTCTCTCTCTCTCTCATATTTATCGCTATCTTCCTTACGTTTACGACATCCTATTCTCTCTCCCTCACAAATGAGAACATAAAAAAAATAAGAAAACGGGAGTCTGCAGAGAGCCCATTGACCTACACATGGCAGATCTCGTAAATCACTTAGAGGAAAATAACATACTTAAAGATACTCAACACGGCTTTCGTAAAAAACGTTCCTGTTTAACAAACCTCTTAGACTTCTTCCACGATATCCTCAACCTCTACGATGAGAGTAAAGCTGTAGATATTATATACCTTGATTTTCAAAAGGCCTTTGACAAAGTTCCCCACAAACGTTTACTGCTAAAACTAAAAGCGCATGGAATACAAGACGGTGTGTTGAAATGGATAGAAAATTGGTTCAGCGACAGAAAGCAAAGAGTAGTCATAAACGGTAAGGCATCTAAATGGACCAATTTAAGTAGCGGGGTACCCCAGGGATCGGTACTAGGACCAATTCTCTTTCTAATTTACATCAACGACATAGATGAGGGTCTCACCTGTACAATCTCAAAATTTGCTGACGATACAAAAATTGCAAATAGCGTACTCTCAAAAGTTCAAGTTGACAATATGCAACACAATCTAGATAAATTGTCACATTGGGCCCAAATTTGGCAAATGAGTTTCAATGCGGATAAATGTAAAGTACTACATATCGGATACCTAAATGAGAAAGCAAACTATTCGATGAATGGCACTCAGCTTAAGAATGTAAACAGAGAAACCGATCTGGGAGTAACAATATCGAGTAACCTAAAACCGAGTCAACAATGTTCAGAAGTTGTTAAGAAGGCAAACAAAATAATTCGCTTTATAGGCAGATCATTTGAGCATAAATCCAAAGACGTAATCCTAACCCTTTACAATTCCTTAGTCCGCCCTCTTCTGGAATACTGCGTTCAATGCTGGTGCCCTTATTACCAAAAAGACATAAACAAGCTAGAACGAGTTCAACGTAGAGTTACCAAAATGATACCTAGCCTAAAGAACAAACCATACGAAGAGCGTCTTAGAGAATTAAATCTATTTCCTTTAAGCCAGCGCAGATTAAGAGGTGACTTAATTCAAGTGTTCAAAATCATCAAAGGCATCGACAATATGAACTGTAGTAAGTACTTCACTATCGACCAATCTAATTACACGCGGGGAAACGGTTGCAAAATTATTGGTAAATCTTTTAACTCGCACGAATCTAAGAATTTCTTCTTCAATCGAGTTGTCAACTTGTGGAATGGGCTTCCCCGAGACGTTATAGACTGCAGCACCGTTGATTCATTTAAATTCCGCCTAGACAAATATCTCGCATCAAACCCGCGACTGAATGCGTTTGTAAATGAATAACTTTATTTTATCCTCCCCTCAGTTACTAACCCATATGTCCCCTACTAACTTCCTAGTCCTGCCACGTTAGTGGCAGGGCAGTAGTTCCCTTTCCAATGTTCCCTTACCCACTCTAAACCACTGTTTGGACACTTGATCCTCAGTGTTTTGGAGGACAAGCAGCCTAGAAGGGTCACTAGATCTGTTGTTGCTTGATTTCCTTTGTACTCCTTTGTACTCCTTTCATACCCAACCCATCTCGTTCTATTTAATTTCAAGTTGCAGCTCTATTGTTCTTGATCCCATTATAGCACTCAATAGCTTATTCCACATATCTACAACTCTGTTACTAAACGAATAGAGCCAGATCCCTTATACAGCCAATCTCTTTCTCTCTCGCTCTTGTTTGTTTGCACAATCTGTTCCTTCTGTAGTTTCTCCATGCCCGATAAGTTAAATGATCTTTTGATATCTGTGACACAGCTTTTGTATCCAACACAATACCCTGCTTGCAAAACCGCTCGAACCCCGGACAACATTGCTTGCAACTTTAATTAGGGGTTCGTCCCCTACGGGGAACCCCTATTGTAATCATTAAACCTGGGATTTCATCCAAATTCTTCTTACGCGCCGGTTTCGACGCAATAACTCCAGAACTGCTTTTTGGATCGGGATCAAACTTTCACAAGAGGTGCGTTTTTGTATTGGACAACTTTTGATATGCTAAACATCCGGCATGGCGGCCAAACAGGTCCGTGGCAGCCGATTTCCCGAAAAACTTGACGCCTAAATACCGTCTCTCCCATTCACAGGAAACGACTGGGCTTTGGCATACGCACTCCCCTACTAATGCTCCGCAAATTTTATAGAGAAGGTTTTGCTTTTGCACGTGGTTTTTTTTTCCGGCAATCTTGAAAAAAACTCGAATTCCACTTAAAATTCCACATCTTGAAAACTACGCCGATGATCAGAGCCATGCTTGCGAAGTTGGGTGAGGCTCGCGATTCCGAACGTTTTGATACCAAAAAAATATAAATGGGTGGAATAGTTTGGCCGCAGCATTGAAAACTGTCTATTCTTAAATTACTTTAAAACCGAATTCGCTACCCACACAAAGTTTACCGTCTACAGTCTATAGGCTTCCACGCATCCCCCAGTTTTGCTTAATAACATAATCTCTTTATTATTCAGATCTATCATTTGTGTTTTATTTAAATCTCTCAAAACCGTTCGAGTCCCTACGAATTCCAGCAATTATTTAGCCAACCTACCTATACATACCTACCCTACCAAATAATAATGATAAATTCAAATTTATTTTTGGTGAATGACAGAGTATTGGCTAAGGTTTTTAACAATTCCTCCCTTTGCCAAATGCTTAGTTTAATAACAATGATATGGACCTTTAAAGTTTTGGCAATTGCCCGTGTGACTCGTATTTTAACCCTCCTAAAGTGTTACCACGAAATACCGCTAGATCCTTTCTCAAAAGTCGCTAGCATGTTGCTACATAGCCAAACAATGTTAGGATAATGCTGCAATTTCTAAAGAGTTTTGGTTTGTTTGTTTTGCAAATTTTACAATGTAGTATGACTAGAATGTCTGAAATTTTCAAATTATCCCTAGTAAATGTCTCTAGATATAAAAGAAATGGCTGCTAGATTGAAGTAAATAGCTCTACATTTAGCGGTAATATGTAGCTTTACAACTGGCAACTCTGCAACCACCACCTCCCTCCCACCCTCCCAGTATGTCTCCACAAAATACCGCTAGATCCTTTCTCAAAAGTCGCTAGCATGTTGCTACATAGTCAAACAATGTTAGAATAATGCTGCAATTTCTAAAGATTTTGGTTTGTTTGTTTTGCAAATTTTACAATGTAATATGACTAGAATGTCTGAAATTTTTAAATTATCCCTAGTAAATCTCTCTAGATATGAAAAAATGGCTTCTAAATTGAAGTAAATAGCTCTAATCTAGCGGTAATATGTAGCGATACAACTGGCAACACTGCCTAAGTGATACCCCAAAACACCGCTAGATCCTTTCTCAAAAGTAGCTAGCACGTTGCTACATAGTCAAACAATGGTAGAACAATGCTGCAATTCCTAAAGAGTTTTGATTTGTTTGTTTTGCAAATTTTACAATGTAATATAACTAGAATGTCTGAAATTTTCAAATTATCTCGAGTAAATGTCTCTAGATATGAAAAAATGGCTACTAAACTGAAGTAAATATAGCTCTACATCTAGCGGTAATATGTAGCGGTACAACTGGCAACACTGCCTACAACTACCCTCTCATCACCAATGATTATGCTCTGCTGAGGTTTGTATTTGCTTATCTTATCCTGTGTATAAATGTAACCCTTACACATGTTTCTATTAAATAATGACATTAAACAGGATTCATGATTTAAATACAAGTCTAGATATTTATCGGAAGTACGTATTTACCTTCGGAAAGCTAAAATATAATGTTTACACATATGGGATAGGGAGGAGGGAGGGAGGTATAAGGGGTGGACCGATGGAAGGGAAGAGAACCCCGATATACGAGATACATAGCTTCATATGCGCGTATTGATCACTTTCATGCTATTATGTATGCATACAGAAGTAGCAGGACACATATGTCAAGAGTGAACACCAATAACTTAATCCATACACAGTAAAAAATACGGAAATAATATCGTACATACGAAGTGATGGAATGGGGATGAGGGGGGAGTGTGTATGATAATGTAAACAGGACAGTTCGTCGCTAGATAGGCGTGTGTGTGCTTGTGTGAGTGTTGAGTTATCTCTCTCTCTCTCTCTTATTTATCGCTGTCTTCCTTACGATTACGACATACTGTACTAGTGCATGAGAACAGGAAATAGGGAGCCTCGCTCTCTCTCTCACAAATGAGAACATAAGTAAACAGGAGTCTGCAGAGAGCCGATTGGCTATAAGACTCGGTAGCCTATTCCACATATCTACAACTCTGTTACCAAACGAATAGAGGCAGATCCCTTACACACCCAGTCTCTCTCTGTCGCTCGTTTGTTTGCACAACGGTACAAATTAGGCAGATCCCTTACAAGATGAACATGGGAATCTGCAGAGAGACAAGTGGCCCACAATAGGCAGATCCCTTTCACATACAACCCATTTCATCCATATGACTATCTGATTTTATCTTTAAATTCTCTATTGTTCTTGATCCCACTATAGCACTAGGTAGCCTATTTCACATATCTATGACTCTGTTACGAGAGAGGCAGATCCCTTACACAGCCAATCTCTCTCTCTTATTTGCACACTGGTACAAAGGAGGCAGATCCTTACACATGCTACCAAGATGAAAATGGGAGTCTGCAGAGAGCCGGTTGGCCCACACACGGCAGATCCCTTTCACACCCAATCCATCTCGTCTTATCAAATTTTATGTTGAAGCTCTATTGTTATTGATCCCACTATAGCACTTGGTAGCCTATTCCACATATCTACAACTCTTTTACCAAGCGAATAGAGGCAGATCCCTTACACAGCCAATCTCTTTCTCTCTCGCTCTTGTTTGTTTGCACACCGGTACAAATGAGGCAGATCCCTTACACATGCAACCAAGATGAAAATGGGAGTCTGCAGAGAGTCAAGTGGCCCACATAAGGCATGTCCCTTTCACACTCAACCCATATCATAAACTTTACCTGTTATTTACACTACTTACTATACACCCATGTTATCATATACCTGCAACCAAAACACAATTGTAAGAAATAGGAACATAAGAAAATTGGAGTCTGTAGAGAGCCAATTGGCCCACACAAGACAGATCCTTTTCACACCCAACCCATCTCATAAAAACTCTCTCTCATTTATCTCTGTCTTCCTTACATTTATGACATCCTAGTCTCTCTCTCTCTCTCACAAATGAGAACATAAGAAAACCGGAGTCTGCAGAGAGTCGATTGGCCCACACATGTCAGATCCCTTTCACACCCAACCCATCCCGCGCTCTCTCTCTCTCTCATATTTATCGCTATCTTCCTTACATTTACGACATCCTATTCTCTCGCCATACTCCCTCTCTCCTTCACAAATGAGAAAATAAACAAATAAGAAAATGGGAGTCTCCAGAGCCGATTGACCTACACATGGCAGATCCCTTTCACACCCAACCCATCTCGTTCTATCTAATTTCAAGTTGAAGCTCTATTGTTCTTGATCCCATTATAGCACTCGGTAGCCTATTCCACATATCTACAACTCTGTTACTAAACGGATAGAGGCAGATCCCTTTTACAGCCAATCTCTCCCTCTCTCGCTCTTGTTTGTTTGCACAATCTGCTCCTTCTGTAGTTTCTCCATGCCCGATAAGTTAAATGATCTTTTGATATCTGTGACACAGCATTTGTATCAAACACAATACCCTGCTTGCAAAACCGTCGAACCCCGGACAACGTTGCTTGCAACTTTAATTATATTAGTTCTCGTAAGTGCAACCTCTATTTGTGCCGCAGAAGCATCCTGCAAATGGCTGTTAGCTGCTCCGTCATCACCTATCCAGCTTTAGTATGCAGCCTTGCTTTGCATAAAAAAAAAAAAATCACAACGCCAAAATTTCAACTCGCAATCAGATTTGCTTGCTTTATCAAAGACATAGAGGAATCCGTTGTGAGTAAATTTCTCTTTACCACGCTTCGTTAACCCCTGCCATACCGTAGGATACAGTAATAAAAGCCCCTGCAGTCCCAAGCACTGTGGCAAAAATGGCAGGAGAGACCACCTTTTCACCTCAAGAGATGGAGCAAGACTGGCCCAGTCACCCTTCAGCGGGTCTTATATAAGCTGAGAAGTGTTGACAGACCGGTAGCAGTGCTTAAGCAGTCGTGTTACCAACTACAGGGTTGTACAGGCAGTTACAAGGAAAGTACATTACTGACGAATATACTCGGGCCTGGGACTGGGGAGTTACTTATCTACTGATGAATATACTCGGGCCAGGGACTGTAAGGGTTAATATTTCCTCAGTCATTATGGTGGTATTATTATATAAAAGATGTGTGGCCACGACCCTGCCAGAAGATCAACTGAGAGTAGGGAGCAGCTAAGGCGTCAATGTGTACCAATTATTTACGTTTCGGAGGTTCATTTGGCTGTCCAAAAAGTTTATACTAAGCCAGTATTTATCTCGAACTGGATCGAATGTTCTCATTAATTATTTAGCCATGTGTACTGGCTTTGTTACACTATTCCGAGCCTATAAACTGATATTGGCGCCAAAATGTCCGTCGCCAAATGGGCTGGCGCCAAATAGGCTTGGCGCCTAAACGCCGGCGCCCAAATGGCAGCGCCCAATCGTCCCATTCCGACTTTCTGGGCACCCTGTATAATGACAACAATACATTAACATCAATACATGAATACATATCGACATAGACATATCGAAGACCTTCGATAGAGTCTGGCACAAATCTTTAATTTATAAACTACCCTCCTTCGGTTTCTATCCCTCCATCTGTGCCTTTGTCTCTAATTTCCTTTCTGGCCGTTCTATAGCTGCGGTTGTGGATGGCCATCGCTCACTTCCTCATTCTATCAACTCCGGTGTTCCTCAGGGTTCTGTCCTATCTCCTATTCTCTTTCTAATTTTCATAAATGATCTCCTCAACTGTACATCCAGTCCCATCCATTCATACGCAGACGACTCTACCCTACACTACTCAATTCGTTTTCTAGAACGCCCCAACCAGCAGTCCCTCAAAAACAAACATAATGAAGCCATAGAACACTTATCTTCTGATCTAGCTACTATTTCCAATTGAGGTAGAGAAAACCTTGTTGCATTTAATGCTTCCAAGACCAAATTTCTCCATCTTACTACCCGTCCGGAACCTGCAGAGGACTATCCCTTATTCTTCAATAATAAAAAAATCAATCCTTCATCTTCTCTCAATATTCTCAGTGTCTCTTTTTCTTCTGCTCTCAGTTGGAAGGACCATATTACCAGTCTTGCTAAGGCAGCCTCCCAGAAGCTGGGTATGCTCAACCGCCTCAAGGGGTTCTTTACCCCTGGGCAGCTTCTTGCTCTGTACAGGGGCACAGTGCATCCTTGTATTGAGTATTGTTCACATGTGTGGGAAGGATCCTCTCACACCGCACTCCTAGATAAAGTAGAAAGGAAAGCCTTTCGTATCATTAACTCCCGTCCACTCACCAACTCTCTGCAATCTCTCTCTCTTCGCCGCAATTTTGCATCTCTCTCGCTATTCTATCGCTACTACAATAATCAGTGTTCCTCAGAGCACTCCCAGTGTATACCACCTCCTCTGCATAGGGTACGTAGTACCCGTCTTGCAACACAATCCCACCCCTACTCTGTGCAACTCTCCAACCCAAGAGTGAAACACTATTCTCAGACTTTCTTCTATTCAACTGCTGCGCTCTGGAACTGTCTCCCAGAATCAGTATTTCCCTCTTCCTATGACTTAAATTGCTTCAAATTCCGTGTGTCCAGGCATTTTAGCTTGAACGTCCCTTGATTTTGGCCCTGACACTCTTTCAACTCTGGGGGAGGCACTCGTTGCAGGCAGTTCTGCCTTTTGTCTCCCTCAATTACATAGGAAAAAACATAAATAAATACATAAATAAGTAAATATATAAATAAATAAATACATACATAAACAACAATACATAAATACACTCCTCATCAACGAGTGATTTATCTTTCCATTCCTTAAAGGGAGATTTCCACTTGAGAATTTTGTTTCTGAATCCCTTTATCCCTCATGTTTCGCCCCATTGCTATTAAGATTTTAAGACTTTCGCCCCATTAGTTTGCCGATTTTAAGAACTTCCGCCCCATTTGTGTCAATTTTAAGACCTTTAGTGCCATTTAGGTGTCGATTTTTTCTTGGCGAGCGATAGCGAGCCTGTAATTCAAGAGGAACTGGCATTTGGCCGGGAAATTTTTCTATCGAAAAAATTTACCAATTTATCTTGAAAAGGGGTCAAGGGGGTGTAATTTTAAAGTTGATGGAGGTCTAGGTAACAAACTAAAAACCTCCCCTTAACCCCTTCAACATCTTGACGTAATTATCATCGTATTTGGGCTACCATTAGGGAATTTTTCTTTAGCTTATAAACTACCTCTAGGACTCGAAAGGAATACATACGATCTCAAAGGCACCCCCTCGGAATAACACAGATCCTTCTTAAGGACGATACTATTGTGCTAAGACCGATTGTGTTCATCCAATTTTATTTAATTATTGTCTAATTTATAAGCCAAAATTGACCATTACCAACGTACTATTTTGATGCCCATGTTCCCCAGTTGTTAAGAATAAAAACCTGTGTAATCTTTCCTTGTGTTTTATGTCTATATGCCTGTTATTTATGTGGTAATTTGGGGAAATAAGGTCAGTCCTCGCCCAGTCGAGGGCTCCTTAGTTGAAGATAACTGCACATTCCCAGTCCAAGAATAGCAATCAGAATATATCACGTTTCTTAGAAACGTGGCATAACAATTAGGATATTTTATATAAGTAGGAGGAATAGCACCGGAATCATCCATGGTGGAATTTCTAGAGAAAGTTTGACAGAAGAGTTCAGCTTTATCAGAGGAAGAAGTGATGGTTGTGCCATCAGAGTGTCTATGTGTGGGGTTCTCTACCTCGTTTATCAAAGCCCCAACACAGATGATGAAGAACAACACATTAACCCTCCATGTCCGGGTGGCCTACATAGCTCCATATCGTGTTTTCCCCATAGCCAGTCAGTCATCCTGCTTGCATGAAGGCTTAACGAAAGCTTGTATTGCTTTTCCTTAGTCCCAAACAATGCATGAAAGCAGTTGACAGTGACTTAGGAATGGTTACAATGGTGAAATAAATCAGTAATCAATAATCAATAATCAATATAATCAATAATATTACATAATACATAATTCTTAATCCATAATCCATAATCAATAATAATTTGTTGAACGAATGTAAATAGATAACAGCTTTGGCCGACGCTACTGCGTCGCCACATTCGAACATTTCTCAGTATCATAACAAAATACTGGGTTATGTTTCGCATCTCACAAAATAACCGCTTAATGTAGAGTGTCCTAGTATTCACCCATCGCAAGATAACACGGTTCTAGGCTCCCTGCGGCCTTAACCATAACTGACCTATTTATTTTCCCCATAAAAACTGAACGGGGTCGGTGGGCTTGCGACCACCCACCCGTGAAAAATACTTACTGCAACAATGAACGAACGAACAGCCTTGGATGTGGACGGACTTAATGTTGACGAACGCCGACCTACCATGGACAGTCTTAGAATAGCGACTTGGAATATAAGAGGCTTGAATGAAGACACAAAAGAGAGAGAGAGGTCCTGGAAGTGTTAGTGAATGCCAGGATGGATGTATGTGGAATGACTGAGACCAAATGGAATGGTAGTGAACTTGTGGACGTATGTGTGAGGAGGAGGCTGTAGATAGCAAACACCTTTTTCCGACACAGAATGATACACAGGTACACATGGAAAGTGGTGTGGAGGAAGAAGGATAAGGATAAGAGAGCGGTGGAACGAAAGGCACTGATTGATTATATATGTGTGGATGAACGAATGAAGAAATCTGTGCTGGATGCTAGGGTGTATAAGGGTATTGGAGGGGGTCTGTCTGACCATTATGTAGTAGTAGCTAAAATAAGGCTACAAAAGAAGTGGGTGAAGGGAGCTGGAGGGAGGCGAGAGGAAGGTGGAATAGCGAGGAGGGTGGAGAGGTTGCAGGAGGAGGAAATCAAGGAAGAGTTCAGGAGAGCAGTAGAAAGGCGACTAGGTAGGTTTGACCTGGAAGGTATGGAGGAAGTGGAGGAGGTGATCAAAGTGTTTAAGGAAGAGATCTGTACAGCATGTGAGGAGGTGTGTGGAGTAAAGAGAAGAGGGAGGGGAGTGAAGGGTACAGCATGGTGGACAGAAGAGGAAACAATATCAGTGGAAGACAAGAAGAAAGCGTATAGAGAGTGGTTGTGTAGTAGAGGGAATGAAGATTTGGAGAGACAGAAAAGAGCGAGGTAATTGGAGAAAAAGAGAGTAGTGAAGGAAAATAAGACAAGATTAGATGAGGAATTTGGAAGAAATCTGAGTGTAAAATGGAGGGAGTGTAAGAAACTGTTCTGGAAAGAAGTCAAGAAAGTTAGGGAAGTAGCAAGGGAAACAGTAAAGGTGTGAAAGATAAGAATGGGCGAGTGCTAGCCGAGAAGCAAGAGGGAGTCGAAAGATGGAGACCATACTTCAACGAATTGCTGAATGTAAAGAATGAAGTGCCACCAAACATAGTTGGATGGGGTATGTGAGAGAGAAGAAGAGAAGTAGTGGAGGAGGAGGTGGGGATCAGGAGGTCAGAAGTGTGTGAAATCATGAAAAGAGTGAAGTTGGGGAAAGCACCAGGAATAGATGGAGTGTGTGGGGAAATGCTGAGGTATGGTGGTGAGATAGTGATCGAATGGGTATGGAAAATGTGCAAACTAGCATGGGAGAAGGGGAGTGCTCCTGATGACTGTGTTACGACCGGCACTACGAAATAAACAAGGGCACTCAATATTGGACTAGATGATAGGCTATATCTGCAACAACGGTACGCTAATTCCAAACCCTCGAACTATTACGCCGGTGAACAAAACACTTAAACCCTCCAGAGTTAATCTACTGGATAACAGGGTATCAATTAACTGGGGTTTAGTGCACTTCTACAAAGGCTTTCCGGTGACAGCAAAGCCTACTCACAAAAGGAGTACTTTACGTTAATAAAATGCTCTTAAGTAATAACAATGCTTGAATAAACTATAACAAGATTTAATAAAGAAATATATGCTTACGTTAACTTTAGTGTGAGTCTGTACTCAACACTAAACTCTTCAATGCTCTATGAAAACACTGGAAGTCTAGTCCTACAGCAATCAGATATGGAATCTTCTGAAAACGTCTGATGCTCTAAGATGCTCGTTAATACAGAACAGAAATAATGCAGGGGCAGGACACCAAAGCGTGTATCTTAAATACACCAATAAGTAGGATACATATATATAACAAGGGAGTGCAACAACTCTCTGACAGCACTAATAATAGCCACTCAAAACAGTACTTCCTTAGCCAAAGTAACAGCCATACTGGGTTGTGCACCAAGCATCAACCTAGGCTAAAATAATACGTGAATTCCTAAAGCATGCACAGTTAAAGTTAATAAACACAATGCTGTCTTTATTATTAATAAAGTCTAGCAGCGGCATAAAAGGTACCAGGAGGCTAGGCAGAGCGCAAGCATGCTCGTAGCCTACTGTCTCCCCTGAACAGATTTCCCTTATGTTACGTTAAGTGACTAGGAGGCTCTCTTGGTAAGTCCAGATCTCAAGTATCTGGTCCTACCCTGGCGCTCCACAAAGGTCAACACAAAGAGGTAGCGAGCATACGAGCAAGAGTAGGCAAAAGCCCTTCGCTCGTATACTGCTACACTCGCAAAGGAAAAATATGCACAAGGGTTACAGGCACCTAGCTCCGTCGAAGTTGTATAGGCTTTGACTCGCCATATACATAACTCAGACAACGACTAAAGATACCTTCCACTCTCTAGCATTAAATAGTAACAAAGAACAACTCAATAATTAGAAGCACCCAATGATAATATGACTCATGTGACTATGACTAATAATCACTATAGCTAGTGCAAAACATATATGTGAGAACTGGTGCTAGTAATACGACTGGCCGACTATGGAAGTCGTATGCAGAACCAGAAGGGATAAGTAATTGAATAAAGATGAGAAGTAATGGAAAAGAAGAAGTTAGAGAGAGAAACAGTAGTACAGGGGGTTAGATTGGGGGACAGATTGCAAGGGATGTCTAGTACCAAGCACACTATGCCAAGCTCTGAAGGAGACACGCGGTTAGGATGCCCGCACCACCCTCCCAGGACAGCGGCTTCCAATCACAGACCACTACGTCATGAAGAGCATGCGTCCTATGACGTAGCCAGGCCCGCCGGCCAATCAAGGGCGTGGGAAAGCCCGCGCGAGCGAGGGAGGCACACGTACATACACACACACATAATACAACCTCGCTGCCTACCTCAATCTTTCTCCTTAACTTCACACTGCATATCTTATACTCTATTACTGATATAAAATACTTCCATGTGTCACAGACAAGAATAAAGACCATCACTGATCTGGCTGTGACTACATGAATACTAGGAAAGAAAGAACATCGTTCTACGATTATTACAGCCCATTCCACTGCCCTGGCGAGCGCTAGCGAGTACGAGCACATTCTGGCAAGCTGGCCAGCGTAACAACTGGAAGACAGGCATAATAGTCCTCCTATATAAGGGTAAAGGAGAAAGAGGAGTGTGTGGTAACCACCGAGGAATATGTCATCTAAGCGTAGTAGAGACGGTGTAGCCTACAGTAGTGTAGTGATTGAGAGAGTGAGAGCGAGAACGGAGAGAACGAGCAGGGCGGGTTTAGCAAGGGAAGAGGATGTGTAGATCAGATATTTACCCTGAAATGTGTTGTGGAGAAATATCTGGAGAAGCAACAAAAGATAAAAGTTGCCTTTATGGACTTGGAGGAGGCCTATGACAGAGTGGATAGAGGTATGTGGAAAGTACTTAAAATATACGGAGTAGATGGCAATTTGCTGAAAGCAGTGAAGAGCATGTATGAGGGTGCAAAGGCGGCAGTACGTGTGTAGAAGGAGTAGAGCGAGTTCTTTGATCTGAATGTTGGGTTGAAACAGGGGTGTGTGATGTCCCCATGGTTGTTTACTCTATATATGGATGGAGTCATGAAAGAAATACAAGGAAGAGCAGTGGATGTTGGTGTATCGCTGATAAGGGAGGGAAACGAGTGGAAGCTACCTGTACTACTGTTTTCTCAGTTGCTGATGATACAGATCTGATGAGCGATAATGAATGGGAGTTGCAGGGTCTGGTAAATATGTTTGGAACAGTGTGCGAAAAATGGAATCTGAAGGTAAATGCGGGGAAGAGCAAGGTTATGGTCTTCGAAAGGGGTGAAGCCACAGAGTGTGAGGTGAAGTTGAACGGTCAGGCTATGGAGATTGTCATCTCATTTAACCCGGGAACTGCGGGGAGACTCTTAAGAGTTCCCCCGGCGGACTGCGGGAAGACTCTTAAGAGTCAGAGAAAAAAAAAATCAACTTTAAACATCGAAAAAAAAAAAAATTGCCCCTGGGCCATGCAAAATATCACTCCTCTACCTCCCCTCCTTCCCCACTTTCCTCCCCTCCTTCAGTTATCACCTATTTTCCCTGTTATTCCCTTATTCTGAGGTATATTTTCGTGCTAACATTAGTGAGTTGCAAGCAGGGCATTGTCATCAGTGTTAGCAAGCGAGTGCAAGAGAGAGAGAGAGAGTATCGATCGACTGTGTCTCAGTGGCCTTGGGGGAAATTGGCGGGAAAGCAGGTTGCCTCACCCATTCATTATATAACTCGCGGCCTGTATCTCCGATTTTGACCATCCAAACGCTGTTTTCACTCGTTTTATTGTTGTTTCAGGTTAATACCTTTATAATCAACCCATAATAGGCGCGTATGGATAAGTATTAATGCTAGTTATGGTAAAATGAATATTTTAGTGATGGAAACAGCTCAAATACGTCAGCACAGGCGGACGTTTCTAATTACCCCCATGCGCACTTCTTAGGTTAAGTAACTGGGCAGTGTGCTGAGTAAGGATGGGAGTATGGATGAAGGAGGGCGGGAGAGGGTGCAACAGGGGAAGAGGGTTGTAGGAATTCTGAAATCAATAACAAGAAATAGGGTGGTCAACATGGAAGTGAATAAGTCCTTTCATGACAGTGTGGTAATCCCGACATTGACTTACGGAAGCGAAGCATGGACGTTGGTGTAGAGACTCAGACCAAGAGTGAGAGGGGTGGAAATGTGTTACTTGAGAAGTGCATGCGGAGTTACATGGAGGGATAGACAGATGAATGAGGAAGTAAGAGGGAGGTGTGGTGTGGAGGTAGATGTTCTGGAAAGTGTGAAAAGGAACACCTTGAGATGGTTCACCCATATGGAACGTATGGAAAGCGAGAGAATGACTAAGAGCGAGGTGGAAGGACAGAGAGAGAGAGGTAAACTGAGAAGGAGGTGGAAGGATGGAGTGAAGAAGTATATGAATGAAGGCGGTGCTGGTTGGCAGGAGGGGCGTCGACTGACTGGGGACAGAGGTGCATGGGGGCGTTTCGTTCATGGCCAGGGCACGGCGTCAGGCAATAGGTAGATAGATAGATAGATTTTAAGTTGAAATAAGACATATATTTGGTGAAAAACTATACACCTAAACGGGCCAAATATCCCTGGCGGGATGTTCATGGTTATCCGTAAGGCGGGCGAGTAGCCCGTACGGGTTACTTGTTTGACGCAACATTGCGACAATCAAGTGCACCAAACTGAATATTTCACACGAGTAATAATGTCTCAAAACCTTAATTTTCATGTCTCAATTATTTCACCAAGTGCCCTCTAAAGGGTTAAGGATATACCCCATAGCTGGGGGTGGCTGGCTCGAGATAGACGGAACAAATTATAGGTTTGAGTCCCGGAGGGAAGAATGAAAACCTAATATTTAGTAGTGGCCCCGAAATCATTGACGATATGCCTATTAGTATAATAGTCCTCTTTCAAGCACCCACGGTCATCTTGTTTGAAACACCCGCCGCAGGGGAAAGAGTACTACATCATAAGTGTAACGCTAATTCTCTTATGGAATCGTCTTAATGATTGGGTACTCACTACGAAAAAACTTTGTAAAAAACAAAAAAGAAAAATTAACTTAACATTTGTTTTATTAAGGCTTTCCAACTCGTGGATGTCTTTTGTGGATTCTACCCGAGACGCTGAACCAAGCGACGCCATTCTCCCTTCAATGTTATATCAAGATTAAGCTCAAGACATCAACGAATAGGAAGGGGATGGAAGGGAGGGCCCTACATCGTCAATGATTTCGGAGCCACTCCTAAATATTAGGTTTTCATTCTTCCCTCCGGGATTCAAACCTATAATTTATTAGTGGCCCCTCCATCATTGACAATATGCCTGATATCTCAAGTCTGGAGGGGAACATTCGTGACAATATCAAAACCACTAACAAGCTACCATAGGTAGAGAAAAAGAACCATATAACAAACTTAAATCTTTATTGTTTACATACAATAATATAGAAAAATGGAAAGAAAGCAGTGCGTTACTTCGAAGAAGAGCTGCTTAACAGTAACCATACAGGTACATCTGTTAAAGAATATCACATTGAGATTCAATAAAATGTGTTTTCCAAGAACATTCTTTTATTCTTGTCCAACATTGTAAAGGCACAAATATATAATTTGATTATATCTTATGTCCTTATCATTAATTTGTACATACCATATACTTTGTACAATTTATACTTAATATCCTATAGTTGCAATTATGATAGATATCTTATAAACTAAAAATAACATTTTGAGCTGTATAACCAGCTCGGCTTATCAAGTATCACAACTCGTGAACTTATCACATAGTCCGGCGGAGGGCCTAGGGGTCCTGAGCTCTCCAGCACCCCCCCCCCCCCCCCCCCTCCTTTTCACCATTAAGATTAAACTTAACTTTAGTAGCACATAGACCAACTAGACCCTCTGGCATAAGGTCATACAGGTAAATTTTGGTTTAACCAAAGCCGCAAACAGGTATCGCGTCATGAAAGTATGATTGGAAGCCCACAACTTAGTGTTAGCTATGTCATCAATTGAGTAATTTTGCAAAAATCGTAGAGAGACTGCCCATTTTCTGATGTCGTGGGACCTTCCCACTACACCAGGATTACCTTCACGAATTACATCTACGAGCAAAGAAGCCAATTTTCTTCTTGTGACGCGATTACCTGTACTATTGACCCATAAGGCTCCCTGCTGTTGGGGCTGAGAAACCCTCATAAACTTTATTAAAGCTTGAACAGGGCATAAGACATGGTGTGTAGTCCTGCGTTTAAGTGCCGGGACCGTAAACTCAGAAAAAACATGATCACTATGTTCGTTTTTGGCAACGAACGTGGGAGATGGAGCAATTTGTAAATTCTCATCGAGTCTCCCAAACCTGAGGCAATTAGGTTCGCCGCCAGCTCAGACACCCTGTTACCTGCGGCCAAAGCCATAAGGAACACAGCCTTCTTTAATAATGAGTCAAAATCCGGCTCATGATTATATTTGCGCGAATGAAGCAAAGACAAAGCTCTGTCAAGTGATCAGGTAGGCATCGCCCACCACTCCGGTGGGCGAAGCTTGAAACATGCCCTAATGAACCCTTTCTCCTCCGCCTGCGGTATCGATAGACCTGTTAGGTCATAAAGAGGGGTTCTGATAGCAGACAAATGATTCTTCAGTGTAACTACAGAAAGTCGTTTTTTTTCAAACAAATAGTCCAAGTACTTGAAAACCAAAGCTACTGATACGTCAGTTTGCGCCGTTTCTACTATCCAGGTTGTGAAAGACTTCCAATGCGATTGATATTGTCTCCTTGTAGACATAGTATACTGATTAAGGAATTTATTAGTAACACTCTCTCCATACGGAGTTAACCATTTGGCATTCTGAATGTCCAGAAGGCAAAAGTCAGCAAGGTCTCTAGGTTGCCAATTGTCTCCAAGTGGAAGTACGAGATCGGGAGCGACACCGGGTTCTCGCACCACATTTTCTACTGGTGGTACCACACCTGCACCGGCCATAGAGGCGCGATCATCGAGACTAAGCCACGGTAACCCCGTAGTTTGTGAACTACCTGACACATGAGTGAAGTGTCGGGAGGTGGAAAAAGATAGATGGAATTCCACCTGTTCCAGTCCTCCAACAATGCGTCTGGACCCCCTGCCGAAGTAACTCCTCGGCGGGTTAGGTAGAGAGGAAGCCTGTGGTTCTCCTTGGACGCGAATAGAACCACTTGTGGATGGTATGGCTCTGCAATCATCTGGTTGAAGATGTTTTGCTTGATTGCCCATTCTACTTTGGTGCTCTGTCGCCGGGACAGAGCGTCCGCCCAGACGTTCGCTACGCCTGGGAGGTATGATGCATGTAGATGAATGTTCAGCTCTTCGGCCAGAACAAAAATCTCCTCTGACAACTCTAGCAACTTCCGAGACCTCGTTGACCCTTGCTTTTGAATGCAGTGCACCGCATTCAAATTGTCCATTCGAAAAGCTACTGATTTCCCCCGCAAGGAGGAGCTGTGAGTTTGAAGGAAACACAAGGGACTAAGAGCTCTTGCTCGTTGATATAAAAGTTCTCGGTTTGGGACCAAAGACCCTGACCCTGATGCCCTAGGCTCGACTGATAACCCCAGCCTATTGTCCCTGAATCATCTGTGCCTACCCAAACCGTAGGTGGGGGAGAAGTCCACGTCATTATTGAGTGCAATATTTCTCTCCTCGCCCAGACTAACAGTAAGTTGTGAATTAGTGGCGGAATTTTCCACAATTTTCCCACCGGCAATAGCGGGAAATATTTGTTTTCCTTCCAAGCTTAATCCCTTTACTTTCAACCTTCCCAACTTTAAAGTTAGTTGAATCCAGTTGAGAGAGCCGACCAGGGATTCCCAAGTCCTTCTCTTGGTGTTCAGACTGTGGAGAAACAAACAATTTCTTTCGAAATCTGTTGTGGTTGTCCACACTCTGACTGAGAGTAAGATTGGCTGTGTACCAGACCAGCCCTATCCACTGAATTACCTGTGTGGGAACAAGATGTGATTTTGCCAAGTTGACCTTGAAACCTAGGGATTGTACATGATTGATAATGTGATTGACATGAATTTTGCATAAACTCTCTGACTCCGCCACTAACAGCCAGTTGTCTAGGTACCACAACACCTTGATCCCCTGATTTAACATTGGCATGAGGGCCTGCCAGACTAATTTTATGAATATTCTCAGTGCAAGGTTCAACCCGAAGGGCATTCTCTGAAAGACATAAGTCTCTTGCCTGATCCTCAAGGCGAGGAATTTTTGGAACCTTTTGTTTACCGGGACATGCCAATAGGCGTCTGTCAGGTCTAACGAGCACATCCAACTTTGCGGCAGAAGTGTTAGCCTGATGTGATTCACAGTGAGCATCCTGAAGGGTGTATTGTGAATGTGAGTGTTCAAACAAGATAGGTCTACGACTGGTCTCATCTGACCACTGTCCCTCTTTGGTACGAGAAAAAGTCTGGACGTGAAAACAGGGCAATTTGGATCGACCGGGACAATGATATGCTTGGTGATCATTTCCTGGACTAGTGACTCCACCTCTAAAGAAACATGATTGACTTCTCGAGTTTGACGGAAACGAGGTCGCCGAAGCCACCGCCAAGTGATGCCCTTGCATACCACTGTCCTTGCCCAGGTTCGCCGGGGCCAGGCCAGGTGACACGTCCGAAATGACCCAGGTATCTGACTGGGTCTGTCCGGTGGAACTACCCTCGGATCCAACTCGCCTTCGATAGGCCCCGGGAGAGAGAGAGTTTGAATAACTAATTTTTGATGGTGGGGGGGTAGGGTTCGACGGCTGACTGGTTTTGGCAGATGCCGATCCCTGACCTGACTTGTGTTGTGACTTATTCTTATTATACCACTTGCCTGATTGTTTTCCCTGTTTCGGCTTATGCGGAGTACTTCCTTGAGCCGGGGAGACATGGGGCCCTGAAAGGGCTTAGCACCACTAGGTTGTGACTTACCTCCACTCTTAGGCTTAGAGTACAGTTTCTTAAAGTGCTCCTTCCTAGCCTGGGAAGTACTTCGCTGCAAGCTGTCAACCATATTATGCACTGCCTTCCAAGTCTTGGGGTTGAGCAAAGAGGCAGTTAACACAGGTGAAAGGGTTACCCGGCGACTAATGTCGTCCGGTAACTTCTTAACCATATACACTCTCAAGTCCTGACATGCACGAACAGCCTCCAACAAGGCTATTCTGATGTCCCCCAAGGACTGGATGGAATTTTGTAATAGAAACCGCCGGGATAAATCGGTGGCCTTCCTAACATCCTGATCAGAAATAGCGGCTATGGTCCTCGTGAGGGACTGGGCTATTTGGCGACTTAGTATAAATTGTGAAAACAGTCTAAAAGCTTTATTCCTCAATTTAAAGTCTCTGTCCAGATGTGCCGAAGGGGGAGTAGAAAAGGGTTCCTGCAAGTCCCAAGGAGACAATTTAAGGGCAGAAAGGAATTAAAAAAGAGCAGGAGGAACCCCTCCGGCTTGATTTATAGGCATTGAGAACCAAATGTGGTTGTCCTGAGGGATTTGATGGGAGGATTTTGACGTTATCGTAGCTGCAAACTGTTGCGTCTCAGCCTCCCAGTCCACCCACGGGCCTAGACCTACCTGCCCCACCTGCAGGACTGGATTGTGAGACTGATCTAGAACCGGAGTTGTATCCAACTCCGGCGTTAGCGTATTGAGCAATTTGATATCGTTCACGCGGTCAGACTTCGTCCAATCCGCAAAGAGTCGTGCAGAGGAGGCAGGAGGTAATGCCGGAGTAGATGAATACACAAAAAATTCATGCGAATAAACACTAGGTATAGCTTTGTAACATCCAATAATTGACCCTGTATTTGGCCCTCAACTTCTTACTTTTACTCATCTCAATTACCCACTCACTAGGAACTGGGATCTCCCCCGATATGGTTGTATGTGCAACGCTCGGGTTTTTTGCCATAACTTGAATCCACGAGCAGTCGGGACCATACAAGAGAGGCATAGGGCCTCTCCTATGGGGAAGTTTATCAAGAGGAGGGGGAGTAATGTCCGTGATGACACGAACATTGGTAGTTTTCAAACATGTTTGAAAATTGGGCTGCCCGAGCGGAGTTCCCAGGAGTATCAGGGAGTGACCCAGAGTGCATGCGATCTTCCAAGAGACATTATGTTATTTCCAGGACTGTGGACTCTTGGAAACTCGGCCTCACACTCCAGAATATGTGAACTAGGCTATAATGTTGTAAATTTGGGCTGCTCGAGTGGATTTTCCAGGAGTATCAGGGAGTGACCCAGAGTGCCCATGGGTGCATGCAATCTTCCAAGAGTCATTACACGAGTTTCCGAGACTGTGGACTCTTGGAAACTCGGCGTCCCACTCCTGAATGTGTGAATTAGGCTTTACTGAGCAACTGTAACACAAAATTTTCCCAAATGCATATTGTAAAATCTTGATTTATTTCACACAGAATATAATATATTGTTATCATAGACTACAGAAGATCTGGACTTGACACGAAAATGGAACTTTGCAGTAAGGGACCCAAAATCGGAGAACGAAGCCCCAAGTTCGAACCTCGAAACTGCGAAAATATCACATTTTCGCGGTTCCGAGGTTCGAACTTGGGGGGGTATTTTCCGATTTTGGGTCCCTTACTGCAAAGTTCCATTTTCATGCAAGTCCAGATCTACTGTAGCCTATAACTTTATGTATCTTCGACATAACAAATAAAGTCAGACCGATTAATAATGAAAGCGTACACACACGCATGCACATACTATACAATCGAAAATAAAATTACACTCACAAAACTCAAAATATTTTCAACACACACACATACATGCACTATAACCCCAAAAATTTCTCTTGTGTATACCATCTTCATAAAACTGTCAGCTCAACGGGGGAAACAATGAGAAAAGATGAGCAACAAAACACCCATTAAACAATAGAAAGCGTACGGTATAGCGATGCATAATAATACCGACACTCAATTACACAAGTCATCCGGTCGCAAGTAGGACGACTATATTAACACTGTCAAGGTTATGACTTTTTCTCTATACTGTTATGTATTGCCTTAATTAAACTAATTGCTGGTGGGATAGAGTTAACTAATTATTAGTGGGTATATGTGACTATTTATTTGTACATAGGAAGGCCTTTAGGAAGTAAACTAACTTCGGGGAACATACTTTGTGTTCAGAGTGTACTGTAGCCTACTTGACAGACATCGTTTGCCACAGGCCATAAAAGCCGGCAGATTGTGGCGCCAAGCGCACACGTTACCTTGTTTAAGCATCTCTCTGGCAGACTTATGATTAGTCTTTATAATTCGTGATTTAATGTTTTACTCTTCATTTATATATTTTAATGAAGTATTCTATATAATTATTAGTTGAGTTAAGTTGTTTGATTGGAGAGAGAGTAGTTGTATGTTAGTCCAGTACGATAACTTTACTGACCATGCAAGGACTCGATAGAAAATAGGATTTGAGAAACGTCAGTTCTCCTCACGCCTCTGCTTCGCCAAGACCTCACCATGGGTCATCCTGAGTTTGTCCTGCCTTGTATAACTTTCTATAGATAAGTATTATTATTTTGTATTTTATGATTATGTTGTATTGTGTGAATGTAAGGATAGATGTATAAAGTGTAATTTATATGTAAATAATATCCATACTTTTAAACTATCTTTTCATCCATACCTACCTTATTTATTTTCATGTAGCCTACTATCTTTCACTTTCAAATTAACTTAAAGATTTAACACTTTACGAGCGGCCTAGGCGGTAATTTATATGTACCGCCCAGCGGGGTGTTTTTACCCTAAATAGGGTTGTTTACATGATCATTTCCATGCCTAAATAAGACTCAGAGCGTAAAACAAGTATCTATCCCTGAAAGGGCATAAACAGAGCTTTCCAATGACACCCCAACCATCCTTGTACGACCACTGGTTTTCTTGCAACGATCGCGCAACACGAGTGCAAAAACCATGTAATTAGGTACTTTCCCTACATAATTCCCTGTGTAGCGAGTGTGAGGGGGGATGGAAGGGTGGTTTTCACTTCAGTTGGCCCACCGCGGTGGTGTGCGGCGGTCATAGCCTTACTACGCTCCTCACACCGCTCAGCTCTCTCTCTCTGCAACATTACGTGCTGAAAATGGCACACGACATAAGTTGTGAACCGCCACTTAGTCCAAATTTATTTCACACGACATAAGTTGCGCGCCGCCAATAAAGGGTTAAATACCTTAGATATTTTTGTGGTTCCTTACATATAAATCCTAAAGGATTTACGAAAGCATAAATTATTCTACTGACCTTTAACGTAAACTTAATAATATCAATTATATGATTCTGATTGACTTGTATAGCAATAGGGTAATATCATAATAGGGTTTCGCTGAAGGATAATATTAACCTTGCAGTCTAGTTTTGGGTGGTTAACTTACATTCTTATAATACCACGGTGATAAGTTGTGTTGCCTTTTCATTGGAGTTAATCATTTATTCATGGTGTTGTGTGTTTGAGCCCTAGTCCGTAACAATACTGTATTCTGGCTTAAATATAGACGGTTTATCTCAGGAAGGTCTTTCAATAAATAAAGGGATAAACTCGACCTTAAGTAACCCTTTGCCTCCCACACATTCCTATTAACCTTTAAAAAATCGTCTAATGAAAGTCGGAATAAAATACAACAATGTGTCCTGGTATAATGAAAGGGTTAAGCCAATAGTTATATCACTATTATTACCTACTCTCTGTTCATTATGACCAGTCTAGAAAGGGTTAAGCCAATAGTTATATATCACTATTATTACCTACTTTCTGTTCATTATGACCAGTCTAGAAATCCCGACCCACATCCTTTCATAACTCAAAAAATACTTGACCAATCGAGCTGATATTTCTAGTAGTTAGGAAGAGTCAAACATAAATAGGTGTGGACATTTACACCTGTTTCCTCCAGCCTTTCCTGAGTTACAAGAGGCTAGGGGTTCCAACGTCTGAACTTTTCATAATAAATAGACGAATAATTAGCTGTGTTCACAACTTAATTGCTGACCTGATATAATCGTTAACCGATGGGAAATAGGCATCACAGACTATGTAACTGAAATAAATATAGACGTTTACTGGCGATTTGTACAGTCGTTTACCGGTGTCAAGCCAAATAAAGAACTTGCAAAACAAGTCCAAGCTGGACTATAGGTCCACGCGACCGTGTTAACTCCGAGAGGCATGGCACGACACACGAGATGAAATTTGAATAAAGAGCTCCGTTATGGCCTATAGGATAGACTGGAGTATATACATGTGGAAGATAAATAAATTTGGTTCCATGATAACCACCAAATTTCGTGAAAATTGGTTCATAACTTTGATAGCCGCCTACACTGGTGGAGGTATGCGCTCTATTAATTCTCCCTACCAATAAATGCCTACAGTGGACGATAGAGGCGCTGAACACAATGTTTACCGCTGTGGATTGTGGGAAATTGGCGACATCGCGGACCTATCCACCTTCCCTCTCCTTCAACAATTCTTTTATAAGCAGGTAGTCGAAATTTCTGTAGCATGGCACATACTTTGGTCTATGCATACTGTTGTTTTATATAATATAAAATCACCCATATTCATTAATAACTTATATTTATAATACAAAGTCAGTAAGTATTTTCGCGCCTATTTTGTTATGATAATTAATCAACGTATAATTATGTTTGTAGTCATTATAAGAACATAAGAACATAAGAAAATGGGAGTCTGCAGAAAGCCGATTGGCCTAAGCAAGGCAGATCCCTGTCCCACACAACCCCAATTACAAAGCCCAATTATAGGCTCAACACTCTAATACCCTGAGGATCATCTTACCAAACCGGTTAGAGATTAACGCAGGATTACGGGGGTCTGCAGAGCGCTGATTGGCCCAACCTGGCTGATCCCCCTTCACACCCAACCCTTCTCGTCCATATGCTTATCCAATTTTTTCTTAAAGCTCCCTATCGTTCTTGATCCCACTATATCACTTGGTAGCCTATTCCACCCATCTACAACTCTGTTACCAAACCAATATTTGCCTATATCTTTTCTGAAACGAAATTTATCTAATTTGAAACCATTGGTACGAGTTCTTTCGCTATCACTGAGCTTTAGTACATTTGTCATGTCCCCTTTGTTAATCCCACTAACCCACTTGAACACCTCTATCATATCCCCTTATTATCAGCTGCATATGGACTTTCCCTTTATTACTATACTATATGAGAACATAGTGTAGTCGTATACTGTAAACTAAATACATGTAGAATCATAAAAAATCGAGATAAACTGTATATATCCTAGATGTTGGGTATTGTTGATGTCGACAGTCGTAGCTTTGGCGGTACTTCGGAAGCATCCACCAGAGGTCTCAAGTGAATTCCTGGTAGGGTCAATTGCCTCTAATATTAAATAACTTCTTGGAGCATATCGTATCTGCTCACCAAATTTCGTGGTCATCGGTTCATAACTTTTGAGATATTTTGTTTACAAACAATCAGACAAACGGAGGCAATAACATAACCTCCGTGCAACTTCGTTGGTGGAGGTAACTAGAGGGGCACTCTAAGCGAGTACCGTACCTCCTCCTAAGCTGGCGGAGGAATGCTCTCTACCGTTTGCGTCCTCAATCTAATTACTTCTCCCTTGGTGCATATCCTATCTGCCCACCAAGTTTCGTGAACATTACTTCATAGCTTTTTGAGCCGTCTACGGTGGCGGAGGTATGCGCTCTACCAATCACCTCCACAATTAAACGACTTCTGGCCTCCAATTTTCGTGACAATCTGTTCATAGCTTTTTGACTGTTTACAGACAAACAAATAAACAAAGACAAACAAATGGAGGCAAAAACATAACCTCCTCCAACTTCATTGACGGAGGTAATTATAATATAGTGCCATTGTACGTAATGTATTTCATTACCACCGGATCACATTTTCTGTCACTCCAGCAGAAGGGAAGCAACAGCAGGGCGCCTAGGGCAAAATTTGAAAATAGGACTCTGGCCATTATGACTACGAAATAGATGAGATTATACACATGTTCAAGTAATATTCTTGGTGTCTCTTTTTTCTTCTGCTCTCACTTGGAAGGACCATATTACCAGTCTTGCTAAGGCAGCCTCACAGAAGCTGGGTGTGCTCAACCGCCTTAGGGGGTTCTTTACCCCTGCACAGCTTCTTGCTCTGTACAGGGGCATAGTGCGTCCTTGTATTGAGTATTGTTCACATGTGTGGGGAGGTTCCTCTCACACCGCTCTCCTAGACAAAATTGAAAGGAAGACCTTTCGTATCATTAACTCCCGTCCACTCACCAACTCTCTGCAATCTCTCTCTCTTCGCCGCAATATTGCATCTCTCTCGCTATTCTATCGCTACTATAATAATCAGTGTTCCTCAGAGCTCTCCCAGTGTATACCACCTCCCTTACGTAGGGCACGTGGTACCCGTCTTGCAACAAAATCCCACCCCTACTCTGTGCAACTCTCCAACCCAAGAGTGAAACGTTACTCTCAGACTTTCTTCTATTCAACAGCTGAGCTCTGAAACTCTCTCCCAGAATCAGTCTTTCCCTCTTCCTATGACTTAAATTGCTTCAAACTCTGTGTGTCCGGGCATTTTGGCTCGAACGTCCCTTGATTTTGGCCCTGTCACTCTTTCAACTATGGGAGAGGCACTCGCTATAGGCAGTTCTGCCTTTTGCCTCCCTCACTCACATAGAAAAAAAAAAAAAAAAAAAAAAAACTATCCCCAAACTATAACCAATTTCAATGTCAGTCACTCCTGTAGAAGGGGGCCTGAGGTAGGGCGCCATGGCCGACATGTTACATCCAATTATTAATTGAAAGTATCTGTATGTACACTGTATGTGTGGTTCATTAATCACATAGAAATATCCTATCTAATTTTTCGTCACTCCTGTAGGAAGACAGTAGCGAGGCGCCCTGGGCTAAAGTTGGAGATTGGACTTCGTTATGGTCAGGAATAGATCACGCTACAGTATACAGTATGTATATTGTTACGTATCTTGATCCTCAAGTGGTTAACTTGATGAATCTAGATAGCACAGAGATATATATTAAGGTATCAGTCAGCTGAAGGCAAAACAAAAGTAAAATCTAATAAAATAATTTCCTGTTGTTGCTTCCTTTCCTTTTGGATCTTAGGACTTGGTATCCTTTATTGACTGATACTCTTTAATTATGGAAAAACACTGAAACTAATTAAAGTCATGTAGTATTTATAAAGAATTATTATTTAACCGAAGCTTAGTAGGCTATGGTTATGAACCGAATAAGTTAAATCTAAAGAAGGACTATTAATTATATATCAATTCTTGAAAGATAAATATTGAGGTAAGAATATTTCTGTCTCTTACCCTTTTTGAATGAATAGCTAGTTTTCTTATATGTCCTTTTATTTATATTTAATGTAGTTATTATTCTTGGTTCTTGTCTTACGTTAATAGTATTATATTATTATTATCATCAGGATTAATATCAAAGTCACATAAAAAGTTAGATATATATTTAATAATTAGATAAATGTATTTCTTAACCACGTAACATTGAGGTTTGATTATGAGTAAATTAAGTTACAGGATCGCTTCATAGATTCGATTCAGGTCTCACTCAAAATAATATGAAAAGCAAAAATAATATTTTGAAGCTAAAAGGATTTTCTTCAGCTTAGGAAATCACTAGAAGTAACATTAAAACAGCCATGTTAGTCTAAGGCGATATTACTAATATGAAACAATAGTATCACCGTACTAAGTACCGTTAAGCAATGTAAGCTTAATTAAAAGAAAATGAAAGAACTCGTAAGTCTTAATATAAAACAATAGTATTACTTTTATCATAACCCAATTACTTGAAGAGTTGCTTTAGTCCACAAGTCAGTCAACTAAAATAGTTAAGTACATAATAGTAGCGTTAACGTTAATTCCCAATCACATATCTCACTAACCAACATAACGTAAGTGTTTACACCGAACACACGTAACACACACTTATATAATCTGACTGACAGTCACAATCCCATTATAATACTTCACCCCGTCTTCCTCCAGCTGCAAGTTCACCTTCCCAACTCCAAATGAGACTGATTTGAATGCCCACTACTCGGGTCTTATATACTAAGCAATGATGGTGTAGGAACGAATCAGGAGGCGGGGGGGGGGGGGGGGGGGGTGCGTGCGCCCCAATCACAGCTCCTCGAGTTGCGTAAGAGGTGCGTGGTCCAATGGAGTCTGCTGGCGTCGATCATCCGTCATAGCGTCGGGTCATCGAAGTAGTTTGCAGGGTCCCCTATGACGCACACAGGTGTGAAGGCTTGTTTGCTGGTATGCAGACGAGCTGGTTTCCCACTCGCTGGTTTCCCACTCACTGGTTCGCTCGCTGGTCTGCTTCGCCGCCTGGGTAGTTTGGCACTCCTTCAACTCTTAATTCTAACCCTTAATAAACATACAGGGCTCCGTATGTCAGAATATAAATAAAATAGGCAAAGCAAAGACCCCAAATGACAACCTATTAAATTTTTTCATTTGCTCCTGTAGAAGGGGCCCTAAAGTCAACCACCTAGGGCGAAGTATTTCAAAAGTGCCCTCTTAAAGCCTGATAAATAAGCAAGAGTCTATGCATAAAAAGTTCAAGGAAATATGACTTAGCAATTTCCAAACAGGTGGCGCCGATTAGCAAGGCACCTAGAACGAAATTTAAAAAAAGGGCTCCGTTACGGCCTAGAGAATATATTTGAGTATATATTTTGTTTTCTTTGTTTTTTCTATATTCCAACTACTCCCTCTCGGGCATAAGCTGATAGCCTTTACACTCTACCGCAGAACACTCAGGCCACAGTGAGGCCTGTGAGGTCTTGCTCCAGTCTAGGGAGTGAGACGTGCGAAGCTTCACGGCTCGAAGCAACTCCATCTCTGAAGCCGCCTCACCTCTGTGCTTCACAGTCTCATCCCCCACACTCGGACCCTCACTCTCAGAACGCCACCTATTGAGCAATTAACTCACTAGGCATTGCCCCCCTGTAGCATATGTTTGAATATGGTAATATTCATGCAATGCTATTTTAATCAGGGAACAATGAGGGTATTTGTTTTGGCATTTCGGTGTGCTGTGGTAATGCACTGATACTAGGTACAGCACAAATTCCTTCCCAATAATATCTTCCCATTGACATATTGGGATTCGAACCCGAGTCCATTGGATTACCAGTCCAGTGGCAAGACCACTCCGCCACACCTCCCTCATAAGCGCATAAAATTTGGTGCAGTAATAACCGAGAAATAACGAATTTTGATAAGCGTTGCACTACTGCAGAAGGGGTCTATTTGGGGGGCGCCCTGGCAGGAATTGAGAAAAAGGGCTCAGTTACAGCCTAGAGGATACATAATTTATATACATGTATAAGGTAATTTAATTTGGTTCATTAAGGGTAGGCAGACCGTTTGTTTGGTCTATTAATTCATTTATTCATATATTGTTTTAGTTTCCTCCCTAGACCTCATTGACCATCATTGACGATATGCCTATTAGTATAATAGTCCTCTTTCAAGCACCCACGGTCATCTTGTTTGAAACACCCGCCGCAGGGGAAAGAGTACTACATCATAAGTGTAACGCTAATTCTCTTATGGAATCGTCTTAATGATTGGGTACTCACTACGAAAAAACTTTGTAAAAAAGAAAAAAGAAAAATTAACTTAACATTTGTTTTATTAAGGCTTTCCAACTCGTGGATGTCTTTTGTGGATTCTACCCGAGACGCTGAACCAAGCGACGCCATTCTCCCTTCAATGTTATATCAAGATTAAGCTCAAGACATCAACGAATAGGAAGGGGATGGAAGGGAGGGCCCTACATCGTCAATGATTTCGGAGCCACTCCTAAATATTAGGTTTTCATTCTTCCCTCCGGGATTCAAACCTATAATTTATTAGTGGCCCCTCCATCATTGACAATATGCCTGATATCTCAAGTCTGGAGGGGAACATTCGTGACAATATCAAAACCACTAACAAGCTACCATAGGTAGAGAAAAAGAACCATATAACAAACTTAAATCTTTATTGTTTACATACAATAATATAGAAAAATGGAAAGAAAGCAGTGCGTTACTTCGAAGAAGAGCTGCTTAACAGTAACTATACAGGTACATCTGTTAAAGAATATCACATTGAGATTCAATAAAATGTGTTTTCCAAGAACATTCTTTTATTCTTGTCCAACATTGTAAAGGCACAAATATATAATTTGATTATATCTTATGTCCTTATCATTAATTTGTACATACCATATACTTTGTACAATTTATACTTAATATCCTATAGTTGCAATTATGATAGATATCTTATAAACTAAAAATAACATTTTGAGCTGTATCACCAGCTCGGCTTATCAAGTATCACAACTCGTGAACTTATCACATAGTCCGGCGGAGGGCCTAGGGGTCCTGAGCTCTCCAGCACCCCCCCCCCCTCCTTTTCACCATTAAGATTAAACTTAACTTTAGTAGCACATAGACCAACTAGACCCTCTGGCATAAGGTCATACAGGTAAATTTTGGTTTAACCAAAGCCGCAAACAGGTATCGCGTCATGAAAGTATGATTGGAAGCCCACAACTTAGTGTTAGCTATGTCATCAATTGAGTAATTTTGCAAAAATCGTAGAGAGACTGCCCATTTTCTGATGTCGTGGGACCTTCCCACTACACCAGGATTACCTTCACGAATTACATCTACGAGCAAAGAAGCCAATTTTCTTCTTGTGACGCGATTACCTGTACTATTGACCCATAAGGCTCCCTGCTGTTGGGGCTGAGAAACCCTCATAAACTTTATTAAAGCTTGAACAGGGCATAAGACATGGTGTGTAGTCCTGCGTTTAAGTGCCGGGACCGTAAACTCAGAAAAAAACATGATCACTATGTTCGTTTTTGGCAACGAACGTGGGAGATGGAGCAATTTGTAAATTCTCATCGAGTCTCCCAAACCTGAGGCAATTAGGTTCGCCGCCAGCTCAGACACCCTGTTACCTGCGGCCAAAGCCATAAGGAACACAGCCTTCTTTAATAATGAGTCAAAATCCGGCTCATGATTATATTTGCGCGAATGAAGCAAAGACAAAGCTCTGTCAAGTGATCAGGTAGGCATCGCCCACCACTCCGGTGGGCGAAGCTTGAAACATGCCCTAATGAACCCTTTCTCCTCCGCCTGCGGTATCGATAGACCTGTTAGGTCATAAAGAGGGGTTCTGATAGCAGACAAATGATTCTTCAGTGTAACTACAGAAAGTCGTTTTTTTTCAAACAAATAGTCCAAGTACTTGAAAACCAAAGCTACTGATACGTCAGTTTGCGCCGTTTCTACTATCCAGGTTGTGAAAGACTTCCAATGCGATTGATATTGTCTCCTTGTAGACATAGTATACTGATTAAGGAATTTATTAGTAACACTCTCTCCATACGGAGTTAACCATTTGGCATTCTGAATGTCCAGAAGGCAAAAGTCAGCAAGGTCTCTAGGTTGCCAATTGTCTCCAAGTGGAAGTACGAGATCGGGAGCGACACCGGGTTCTCGCACCACATTTTCTACTGGTGGTACCACACCTGCACCGGCCATAGAGGCGCGATCATCGAGACTAAGCCACGGTAACCCCGTAGTTTGTGAACTACCTGACACATGAGTGAAGTGTCGGGAGGTGGAAAAAGATAGATGGAATTCCACCTGTTCCAGTCCTCCAACAATGCGTCTGGACCCCCTGCCGAAGTAATTCCTCGGCGGGTTAGGTAGAGAGGAAGCCTGTGGTTCTCCTTGGACGCGAATAGAACCACTTGTGGATGGTATGGCTCTGCAATCATCTGGTTGAAGATGTTTTGCTTGATTGCCCATTCTACTTTGGTGCTCTGTCGCCGGGACAGAGCGTCCGCCCAGACGTTCGCTACGCCTGGGAGGTATGATGCATGTAGATGAATGTTCAGCTCTTCGGCCAGAACAAAAATCTCCTCTGACAACTCTAGCAACTTCCGAGACCTCGTTGACCCTTGCTTTTGAATGCAGTGCACCGCATTCAAATTGTCCATTCGAAAAGCTACTGATTTCCCCCGCAAGGAGGAGCTGTGAGTTTGAAGGAAACAAAGGGACTAAGAGCTCTTGCTCGTTGATATAAAAGTTCTCGGTTTGGGACCAAAGACCCTGACCCTGATGCCGTAGGCTCGACTGATAACCCCAGCCTATTGTCCCTGAATCATCTGTGCCTACCCAAACCGTAGGTGGGGGAGAAGTCCACGTCATTATTGAGTGCAATATTTCTCTCCTCGCCCAGACTAACAGTAAGTTGTGAATTAGTGGCGGAATTTTCCACAATTTTCCCACCGGCAATAGCGGGAAATATTTGTTTTCCTTCCAAGCTTAATCCCTTTACTTTCAACCTTCCCAACTTTAAAGTTAGTTGAATCCAGTTGAGAGAGCCGACCAGGGATTCCCAAGTCCTTCTCTTGGTGTTCAGACTGTGGAGAAACAAACAATTTCTTTCGAAATCTGTTGTGGTTGTCCACACTCTGACTGAGAGTAAGATTGGCTGTGTACCAGACCAGCCCTATCCACTGAATTACCTGTGTGGGAACAAGATGTGATTTTGCCAAGTTGACCTTGAAACCTAGGGATTGTACATGATTGATAATGTGATTGACATGAATTTTGCATAAACTCTCTGACTCCACCACTAACAGCCAGTTGTCTAGGTACCACAACACCTTGATCCCCTGATTTAATATTGGCATGAGGGCCTGCCGGACTAATTTTATGAATATTCTCAGTGCAAGGTTCAACCCGAAGGGCATTCTCTGAAAGACATAAGTCTCTTGCCTGATCCTCAAGGCGAGGAATTTTTGGAACCTTTTGTTTACCGGGACATGCCAATAGGCGTCTGTCAGGTCTAACGAGCACATCCAACTTTGCGGCAGAAGTGTTAGCCTGATGTGATTCACAGTGAGCATCCTGAAGGGTGTATTGTGAATGTGAGTGTTCAAACAAGATAGGTCTACGACTGGTCTCATCTGACCACTGTCCCTCTTTGGTACGAGAAAAAGTCTGGACGTGAAAACAGGGCAATTTGGATCGACCGGGACAATGATATGCTTGGTGATCATTTCCTGGACTAGTGACTCCACCTCTAAAGAAACATGATTGACTTCTCGAGTTTGACGGAAACGAGGTCGCCGAAGCCACCGCCAAGTGATGCCCTTGCATACCACTGTCCTTGCCCAGGTTCGCCGGGGCCAGGCCAGGTGACACGTCCGAAATGACCCAGGTATCTGACTGGGTCTGTCCGGTGGAACTACCCTCGGATCCAACTCGCCTTCGATAGGCCCCGGGAGAGAGAGAGTTTGAATAACTAATTTTTGATGGTGGGGGGGTAGGGTTCGACGGCTGACTGGTTTTGGCAGATGCCGATCCCTGACCTGACTTGTGTTGTGACTTATTCTTATTATACCACTTGCCTGATTGTTTTCCCTGTTTCGGCTTATGCGGAGTACTTCCTTGAGCCGGGGGAGACATGGGGCCCTGAAAGGGCTTAGCACCACTAGGTTGTGACTTACCTCCACTCTTAGGCTTAGAGTACAGTTTCTTAAAGTGCTCCTTCCTAGCCTGGGAAGTACTTCGCTGCAAGCTGTCAACCATATTATGCACTGCCTTCCAAGTCTTGGGGTTGAGCAAAGAGGCAGTTAACACAGGTGAAAGGGTTACCCGGCGACTAATGTCGTCCAGTAACTTCTTAACCATATACACTCTCAAGTCCTGACATGCACGAACAGCCTCCAACAAGGCTATTCTGATGTCCCCCAAGGACTGGATGGAATTTTGTAATAGAAACCGCCGGGATAAATTGGTGGCCTTCCTAACATCCTGATCAGCAATAGCGGCTATGGTCCTCGTGAGGGACTGGGCTATTTGGCGACTTAGTATAAATTGTGAAAACAGTCTAAAAGCTTTATTCCTCAATTTAAAGTCTCTGTCCAGATGTGCCGAAGGGGGAGTAGAAAAGGGTTCCTGCAAGTCCCAAGGAGACAATTTAAGGGCAGAAAGGAATTAAAAAAGAGCAGGAGGAACCCCTCCGGCTTGATTTATAGGCATTGAGAACCAAATGTGGTTGTCCTGAGGGATTTGATGGGAGGATTTTGACGTTATCGTAGCTGCAAACTGTTGCGTCTCAGCCTCCCAGTCCACCCACGGGCCTAGACCTACCTGCCCCACCTGCAGGACTGGATTGTGAGACTGATCTAGAACCGGAGTTGTATCCAACTCCGGCGTTATAGCGTATTGAGCAATTTGATATCGTTCACGCGGTCAGACTTCGTCCAATCCGCAAAGAGTCGTGCAGAGGAGGCAGGAGGTAATGCCGGAGTAGATGAATACACAAAAAATTCATGCGAATAAACACTAGGTATAGCTTTGTAACATCCAATAATTGACCCTGTATTTGGCCCTCAACTTCTTACTTTTACTCATCTCAATTACCCCACTCACTAGGAACTGGGATCTCCCCCGATATGGTTGTATGTGCAACGCTCGGGTTTTTTGCCATAACTTGAATCCACGAGCAGTCGGGACCATACAAGAGAGGCATAGGGCCTCTCCTATGGGGAAGTTTATCAAGAGGAGGGGGAGTAATGTCTGTGATGACACGAACATTGGTAGTTTTCAAACATGTTTGAAAATTGGGCTGCCCGAGCGGAGTTCCCAGGAGTATCAGGGAGTGACCCAGAGTGCATGCGATCTTCCAAGAGACATTATGTTATTTCCAGGACTGTGGACTCTTGGAAACTCGGCCTCACACTCCAGAATATGTGAACTAGGCTATAATGTTGTAAATTTGGGCTGCTCGAGTGGATTTTCCAGGAGTATCAGGGAGTGACCCAGAGTGCCCATGGGTGCATGCAATCTTCCAAGAGTCATTACACGAGTTTCCGAGACTGTGGACTCTTGGAAACTCGGCGTCCCACTCCTGAATGTGTGAATTAGGCTTTACTGAGCAACTGTAACACAAAATTTTCCCAAATGCATATTGTAAAATCTTGATTTATTTCACACAGAATATAATATATTGTTATCATAGACTACAGAAGATCTGGACTTGACACGAAAATGGAACTTTGCAGTAAGGGACCCAAAATCGGAGAACGAAGCCCCAAGTTCGAACCTCGAAACTGCGAAAATATCACATTTTCGCGGTTCCGAGGTTCGAACTTGGGGGGGGTTTTTTCCGATTTTGGGTCCCTTACTGCAAAGTTCCATTTTCATGCAAGTCCAGATCTACTGTAGCCTATAACTTTATGTATCTTCGACATAACAAATATAAAGTCAGACCGATTAATAATGAAAGCGTACACACACGCATGCACATACTATACAATCGAAAATAAAATTACACTCACAAAACTCAAAATATTTTCAACACACACACATACATGCACTATAACCCCAAAAATTTATCTTGTGTATACCATCTTCATAAAACTGTCAGCTCAACTGGGGAAACAATGAGAAAAGATGAGCAACAAACACCCATTAAACAATAGAAAGCGTACGGTATAGCGATGCATAATAATACCGACACTCAATTACACAAGTCATCCGGTCGCAAGTAGGACGACTATATTAACACTGTCAAGGTTATGACTTTTTCTCTATACTGTTATGTATTGCCTTAATTAAACTAATTGCTGGTGGGATAGAGTTAACTAATTATTAGTGGGTATATGTGACTATTTATTTGTACATAGGAAGGCCTTTAGGAAGTAAACTAACTTCGGGGAACATACTTTGTGTTCAGAGTGTACTGTAGCCTACTTGACAGACATCGTTTGCCACAGGCCATAAAAGCCGGCAGATTGTGGCGCCAAGCGCACACGTTACCTTGTTTAAGCATCTCTCTGGCAGACTTATGATTAGTCTTTATATAATTCGTGATTTAATGTTTTACTCTTCATTTATATATTTTAATGAAGTATTCTATATAATTATTAGTTGAGTTAAGTTGTTTGATTGGAGAGAGAGTAGTTGTATGTTAGTCCAGTACGATAACTTTACTGACCATGCAAGGACTCGATAGAAAATAGGATTTGAGAAACGTCAGTTCTCCTCACGCCTCTGCTTCGCCAAGACCTCACCATGGGTCATCCTGAGTTTGTCCTGCCTTGTATAACTTTCTTTCTATAGATAAGTATTATTATTTTGTATTTTATGATTATGTTGTATTGTGTGAATGTAAGGATAGATGTATAAAGTGTAATTTATATGTAAATAATATCCATACTTTTAAACTATCTTTTCATCCATACCTACCTTATTTATTTTCATGTAGCCTACTATCTTTCACTTTCAAATTAACTTAAAGATTTAACACTTTACGAGCGGCCTAGGCGGTAATTTATATGTACCGCCCAGCGGGGTGTTTTTACCCTAAATAGGGTTGTTTACATGATCATTTCCATGCCTAAATAAGACTCAGAGCGTAAAACAAGTATCTATCCCTGAAAGGGCATAAACAGAGCTTTCCAATGACACCCCAACCATCCTTGTACGACCACTGGTTTTCTTGCAACGATCGCGCAACACGAGTGCAAAAACCATGTAATTAGGTACTTTCCCTACATAATTCCCTGTGTAGCGAGTGTGAGGGGGGATGGAAGGGTGGTTTTCACTTCAGTTGGCCCACCGCGGTGGTGTGCGGCGGTCATAGCCTTACTACGCTCCTCACACCGCTCAGCTCTCTCTCTCTGCAACATTACGTGCTGAAAATGGCACACGACA
The DNA here is from genome assembly GCA_032716605.1 of Paralithodes platypus. NCBI lineage: Eukaryota > Metazoa > Arthropoda > Malacostraca > Decapoda > Lithodidae > Paralithodes > Paralithodes platypus. The sequence goes on from CM064562.1 coordinate 22,821,416, forward strand.
TAAGTTGTGAACCGCCACTTAGTCCAAATTTATTTCACACGACATAAGTTGCGCGCCGCCAATAAAGGGTTAAATACCTTAGATATTTTTGTGGTTCCTTACATATAAATCCTAAAGGATTTACGAAAGCATAAATTATTCTACTGACCTTTAACGTAAACTTAATAATATCAATTATATGATTCTGATTGACTTGTATAGCAATAGGGTAATATCATAATAGGGTTTCGCTGAAGGATAATATTAACCTTGCAGTCTAGTTTTGGGTGGTTAACTTACATTCTTATAATACCACGGTGATAAGTTGTGTTGCCTTTTCATTGGAGTTAATCATTTATTCATGGTGTTGTGTGTTTGAGCCCTAGTCCGTAACAATACTGTATTCTGGCTTAAATATAGACGGTTTAACTCAGGAAGGTCTTTCAATAAATAAAGGGATAAACTCGACCTTAAGTAACCCTTTGCCTCCCACACATTCCTATTAACCTTTAAAAAATCGTCTAATGAAAGTCGGAATAAAATACAACAATGTGTCCTGGTATAATGAAAGGGTTAAGCCAATAGTTATATATCACTATTATTACCTACTCTCTGTTCATTATGACCAGTCTAGAAAGGGTTAAGCCAATAGTTATATATCACTATTATTACCTACTTTCTGTTCATTATGACCAGTCTAGAAATCCCGACCCACATCCTTTCATAACTCAAAAAATACTTGACCAATCGAGCTGATATTTCTAGTAGTTAGGAAGAGTCAAACATAAATAGGTGTGGACATTTACACCTGTTTCCTCCAGCCTTTCCTGAGTTACAAGAGGCTAGGGGTTCCAACGTCTGAACTTTTCATAATAAATAGACGAATAATTAGCTGTGTTCACAACTTAATTGCTGACCTGATATAATCGTTAACCGATGGGAAATAGGCATCACAGACTATGTAACTGAAATAAATATAGACGTTTACTGGCGATTTGTACAGTCGTTTACCGGTGTCAAGCCAAATAAAGAACTTGCAAAACAAGTCCAAGCTGGACTATAGGTCCACGCGACCGTGTTAACTCCGAGAGGCATGGCACGACACACGAGATGAAATTTGAATAAAGAGCTCCGTTATGGCCTATAGGATAGACTGGAGTATATACATGTGGAAGATAAATAAATTTGGTTCCATGATAACCACCAAATTTCGTGAAAATTGGTTCATAACTTTGATAGCCGCCTACACTGGTGGAGGTATGCGCTCTATTAATTCTCCCTACCAATAAATGCCTACAGTGGACGATAGAGGCGCTGAACACAATGTTTACCGCTGTGGATTGTGGGAAATTGGCGACATCGCGGACCTATCCACCTTCCCTCTCCTTCAACAATTCTTTATTATAAGCAGGTAGTCGAAATTTCTGTAGCATGGCACATACTTTGGTCTATGCATACTGTTGTTTTATATAATATAAAATCACCCATATTCATTAATAACTTATATTTATAATACAAAGTCAGTAAGTATTTTCGCGCCTATTTTGTTATGATAATTAATCAACGTATAATTATGTTTGTAGTCATTATAAGAACATAAGAACATAAGAAAATGGGAGTCTGCAGAAAGCCGATTGGCCTAAGCAAGGCAGATCCCTGTCCCACACAACCCCAATTACAAAGCCCAATTATAGGCTCAACACTCTAATACCCTGAGGATCATCTTACCAAACCGGTTAGAGATTAACGCAGGATTACGGGGGTCTGCAGAGCGCTGATTGGCCCAACCTGGCTGATCCCCCTTCACACCCAACCCTTCTCGTCCATATGCTTATCCAATTTTTTCTTAAAGCTCCCTATCGTTCTTGATCCCACTATATCACTTGGTAGCCTATTCCACCCATCTACAACTCTGTTACCAAACCAATATTTGCCTATATCTTTTCTGAAACGAAATTTATCTAATTTGAAACCATTGGTACGAGTTCTTTCGCTATCACTGAGCTTTAGTACATTTGTCATGTCCCCTTTGTTAATCCCACTAACCCACTTGAACACCTCTATCATATCCCCTTATTATCAGCTGCATATGGACTTTCCCTTTATTACTATACTATATGAGAACATAGTGTAGTCGTATACTGTAAACTAAATACATGTAGAATCATAAAAAATCGAGATAAACTGTAGATTACCTAGTTGTTGGGTATTGTTGATGTCGACAGTCGTAGCTTTGGCGGTACTTCGGAAGCATCCACCAGAGGTCTCAAGTGAATTCCTGGTAGGGTCAATTGCCTCTAATATTAAATAACTTCTTGGAGCATATCGTATCTGCTCACCAAATTTCGTGGTCATCGGTTCATAACTTTTGAGATATTTTGTTTACAAACAATCAGACAAACGGAGGCAATAACATAACCTCCGTGCAACTTCGTTGGTGGAGGTAACTAGAGGGGCACTCTAAGCGAGTAACGTACCTCCTCCTAAGCTGGCGGAGGAATGCTCTCTACCGTTTGCGTCCTCAATCTAATTACTTCTCCCTTGGTGCATATCCTATCTGCCCACCAAGTTTCGTGAACATTACTTCATAGCTTTTTGAGCCGTCTACGGTGGCGGAGGTATGCGCTCTACCAATCACCTCCACAATTAAACGACTTCTGGCCTCCAATTTTCGTGACAATCTGTTCATAGCTTTTTGACTGTTTACAGACAAACAAATAAACAAAGACAAACAAATGGAGGCAAAAACATAACCTCCTCCAACTTCATTGACGGAGGTAATTATAATATAGTGCCATTGTACGTAATGTATTTCATTACCACCGGATCACATTTTCTGTCACTCCAGCAGAAGGGAAGCAACAGCAGGGCGCCTAGGGCAAAATTTGAAAATAGGACTCTGGCCATTATGACTACGAAATAGATGAGATTATACACATGTTCAAGTAATATTCTTGGTGTCTCTTTTTTCTTCTGCTCTCACTTGGAAGGACCATATTACCAGTCTTGCTAAGGCAGCCTCCCAGAAGCTGGGTGTGCTCAACCGCCTTAGGGGGTTCTTTACCCCTGCACAGCTTCTTGCTCTGTACAGGGGCATAGTGCGTCCTTGTATTGAGTATTGTTCACATGTGTGGGGAGGTTCCTCTCACACCGCTCTCCTAGACAAAATTGAAAGGAAGACCTTTCGTATCATTAACTCCCGTCCACTCACCAACTCTCTGCAATCTCTCTCTCTTCGCCGCAATATTGCATCTCTCTCGCTATTCTATCGCTACTATAATAATCAGTGTTCCTCAGAGCTCTCCCAGTGTATACCACCTCCCTTACGTAGGGCACGTGGTACCCGTCTTGCAACAAAATCCCACCCCTACTCTGTGCAACTCTCCAACCCAAGAGTGAAACGTTACTCTCAGACTTTCTTCTATTCAACAGCTGAGCTCTGAAACTCTCTCCCAGAATCAGTCTTTCCCTCTTCCTATGACTTAAATTGCTTCAAACTCTGTGTGTCCGGGCATTTTGGCTCGAACGTCCCTTGATTTTGGCCCTGTCACTCTTTCAACTATGGGAGAGGCACTCGCTATAGGCAGTTCTGCCTTTTGCCTCCCTCACTCACATAGAAAAAAAAAAAAAAAAAAAAAAACTATCCCCAAACTATAACCAATTTCAATGTCAGTCACTCCTGTAGAAGGGGGCCTGAGGTAGGGCGCCATGGCCGACATGTTACATCCAATTATTAATTGAAAGTATCTGTATGTACACTGTATGTGTGGTTCATTAATCACATAGAAATATCCTATCTAATTTTTCGTCACTCCTGTAGGAAGACAGTAGCGAGGCGCCCTGGGCTAAAGTTGGAGATTGGACTTCGTTATGGTCAGGAATAGATCACGCTACAGTATACAGTATGTATATTGTTACGTATCTTGATCCTCAAGTGGTTAACTTGATGAATCTAGATAGCACAGAGATATATATTAAGGTATCAGTCAGCTGAAGGCAAAACAAAAGTAAAATCTAATAAAATAATTTCCTGTTGTTGCTTCCTTTCCTTTTGGATCTTAGGACTTGGTATCCTTTATTGACTGATACTCTTTAATTATGGAAAAACACTGAAACTAATTAAAGTCATGTAGTATTTATAAAGAATTATTATTTAACCGAAGCTTAGTAGGCTATGGTTATGAACCGAATAAGTTAAATCTAAAGAAGGACTATTAATTATATATCAATTCTTGAAAGATAAATATTGAGGTAAGAATATTTCTGTCTCTTACCCTTTTTGAATGAATAGCTAGTTTTCTTATATGTCCTTTTATTTATATTTAATGTAGTTATTATTCTTGGTTCTTGTCTTACGTTAATAGTATTATTATTATCATCAGGATTAATATCAAAGTCACATAAAAAGTTAGATATATATTTAATAATTAGATAAATGTATTTCTTAACCACGTAACATTGAGGTTTGATTATGAGTAAATTAAGTTACAGGATCGCTTCATAGATTCGATTCAGGTCTCACTCAAAATAATATGAAAAGCAAAAATAATATTTTGAAGCTAAAAGGATTTTCTTCAGCTTAGGAAATCACTAGAAGTAACATTAAAACAGCCATGTTAGTCTAAGGCGATATTACTAATATGAAACAATAGTATCACCGTACTAAGTACCGTTAAGCAATGTAAGCTTAATTAAAAGAAAATGAAAGAACTCGTAAGTCTTAATATAAAACAATAGTATTACTTTTATCATAACCCAATTACTTGAAGAGTTGCTTTAGTCCACAAGTCAGTCAACTAAAATAGTTAAGTACATAATAGTAGCGTTAACGTTAATTCCCAATCACATATCTCACTAACCAACATAACGTAAGTGTTTACACCGAACACACGTAACACACACTTATATAATCTGACTGACAGTCACAATCCCATTATAATACTTCACCCCGTCTTCCTCCAGCTGCAAGTTCACCTTCCCAACTCCAAATGAGACTGATTTGAATGCCCACTACTCGGGTCTTATATACTAAGCAATGATGGTGTAGGAACGAATCAGGAGGCGGGGGGGGGGGGGGGGGGGGGGGGGTGCGTGCGCCCCAATCACAGCTCCTCGAGTTGCGTAAGAGGTGCGTGGTCCAATGGAGTCTGCTGGCGTCGATCATCCGTCATAGCGTCGGGTCATCGAAGTAGTTTGCAGGGTCCCCTATGACGCACACAGGTGTGAAGGCTTGTTTGCTGGTATGCAGACGAGCTGGTTTCCCACTCGCTGGTTTCCCACTCACTGGTTCGCTCGCTGGTCTGCTTCGCCGCCTGGGTAGTTTGGCACTCCTTCAACTCTTAATTCTAACCCTTAATAAACATACAGGGCTCCGTATGTCAGAATATAAATAAAATAGGCAAAGCAAAGACCCCAAAATCACAACCTATTAAATTTTTTCATTTGCTCCTGTAGAAGGGGCCCTAAAGTCAACCACCTAGGGCGAAGTATTTCAAAAGTGCCCTCTTAAAGCCTGATAAATAAGCAAGAGTCTATGCATAAAAAGTTCAAGGAAATATGACTTAGCAATTTCCAAACAGGTGGCGCCGATTAGCAAGGCACCTAGAACGAAATTTAAAAAAAGGGCTCCGTTACGGCCTAGAGAATATATTTGAGTATATATTTTGTTTTCTTTGTTTTTTCTATATTCCAACTACTCCCTCTCGGGCATAAGCTGATAGCCTTTACACTCTACCGCAGAACACTCAGGCCACAGTGAGGCCTGTGAGGTCTTGCTCCAGTCTAGGGAGTGAGACGTGCGAAGCTTCACGGCTCGAAGCAACTCCATCTCTGAAGCCGCCTCACCTCTGTGCTTCACAGTCTCATCCCCCACACTCGGACCCTCACTCTCAGAACGCCACCTATTGAGCAATTAACTCACTAGGCATTGCCCCCCTGTAGCATATGTTTGAATATGGTAATATTCATGCAATGCTATTTTAATCAGGGAACAATGAGGGTATTTGTTTTGGCATTTCGGTGTGCTGTGGTAATGCACTGATACTAGGTACAGCACAAATTCCTTCCCAATAATATCTTCCCATTGACATATTGGGATTCGAACCCGAGTCCATTGGATTACCAGTCCAGTGGCAAGACCACTCCGCCACACCTCCCTCATAAGCGCATAAAATTTGGTGCAGTAATAACCGAGAAATAACGAATTTTGATAAGCGTTGCACTACTGCAGAAGGGGTCTATTTGGGGGGCGCCCTGGCAGGAATTGAGAAAAAGGGCTCAGTTACAGCCTAGAGGATACATAATTTATACATGTATAAGGTAATTTAATTTGGTTCATTAAGGGTAGGCAGACCGTTTGTTTGGTCTATTAATTCATTTATTCATATATTGTTTTAGTTTCCTCCCTAGACCTCATTGACCATCATTGACGATATGCCTATTAGTATAATAGTCCTCTTTCAAGCACCCACGGTCATCTTGTTTGAAACACCCGCCGCAGGGGAAAGAGTACTACATCATAAGTGTAATGCTAATTCTCTTATGGAATCGTCTTAATGATTGGGTACTCACTACGAAAAAACTTTGTAAAAAAGAAAAAAGAAAAATTAACTTAACATTTGTTTTATTAAGGCTTTCCAACTCGTGGATGTCTTTTGTGGATTCTACCCGAGACGCTGAACCAAGCGACGCCATTCTCCCTTCAATGTTATATCAAGATTAAGCTCAAGACATCAACGAATAGGAAGGGGATGGAAGGGAGGGCCCTACATCGTCAATGATTTCGGAGCCACTCCTAAATATTAGGTTTTCATTCTTCCCTCCGGGATTCAAACCTATAATTTATTAGTGGCCCCTCCATCATTGACAATATGCCTGATATCTCAAGTCTGGAGGGGAACATTCGTGACAATATCAAAACCACTAACAAGCTACCATAGGTAGAGAAAAGAACCATATAACAAACTTAAATCTTTATTGTTTACATACAATAATATAGAAAAATGGAAAGAAAGCAGTGCGTTACTTCGAAGAAGAGCTGCTTAACAGTAACTATACAGGTACATCTGTTAAAGAATATCACATTGAGATTCAATAAAATTTGTTTTCCAAGAACATTCTTTTATTCTTGTCCAACCTTGTAAAGGCACAAATAAGTAATTTGATTATATCTTATGTCCTTAACATTAATTTGTATATACCATATACTTTGTACAATTTATACTTAATATCCTATAGTTGCAATTATGATAGATATCTTATAAACTAAAAATAACATTTTGAGCTGTATCACCAGCTCGGCTTATCAAGTATCACAACTCGTGAACTTATCACATAGTCCGGCGGAGGGCCTAGGGGTCCTGAGCTCTCCAGCACCCCCCCCCCCCCCCCCTCCTTTTCACCATTAAGATTAAACTTAACTTTAGTAGCACATAGACCAACTAGACCCTCTGGCATAAGGTCATACAGGTAAATTTTGGTTTAACCAAAGCCGCAAACAGGTATCGCGTCATGAAAGTATGATTGGAAGCCCACAACTTAGTGTTAGCTATGTCATCAATTGAGTAATTTTGCAAAAATCGTAGAGAGACTGCCCATTTTCTGATGTCGTGGGACCTTCCCACTACACCAGGATTACCTTCACGAATTACATCTACGAGCAAAGAAGCCAATTTCTTCTTGTGACGCGATTACCTGTACTATTGACCCATAAGGCTCCCTGCTGTTGGGGCTGAGAAACCCTCATAAACTTTATTAAAGCTTGAACAGGGCATAAGACATGGTGTGTAGTCCTGCGTTTAAGTGCCGGGACCGTAAACTCAGAAAAAACATGATCACTATGTTCGTTTTTGGCAACGAACGTGGGAGATGGAGCAATTTGTAAATTCTCATCGAGTCTCCCAAACCTGAGGCAATTAGGTTCGCCGCCAGCTCAGACACCCTGTTACCTGCGGCCAAAGCCATAAGGAACACAGCCTTCTTTAATAATGAGTCAAAATCCGGCTCATGATTATATTTGCGCGAATGAAGCAAAGACAAAGCTCTGTCAAGTGATCAGGTAGGCATCGCCCACCACTCCGGTGGGCGAAGCTTGAAACATGCCCTAATGAACCCTTTCTCCTCCGCCTGCGGTATCGATAGACCTGTTAGGTCATAAAGAGGGGTTCTGATAGCAGACAAATGATTCTTCAGTGTAACTACAGAAAGTCGTTTTTTTTCAAACAAATAGTCCAAGTACTTGAAAACCAAAGCTACTGATACGTCAGTTTGCGCCGTTTCTACTATCCAGGTTGTGAAAGACTTCCAATGCGATTGATATTGTCTCCTTGTAGACATAGTATACTGATTAAGGAATTTATTAGTAACACTCTCTCCATACGGAGTTAACCATTTGGCATTCTGAATGTCCAGAAGGCAAAAGTCAGCAAGGTCTCTAGGTTGCCAATTGTCTCCAAGTGGAAGTACGAGATCGGGAGCGACACCGGGTTCTCGCACCACATTTTCTACTGGTGGTACCACACCTGCACCGGCCATAGAGGCGCGATCATCGAGACTAAGCCACGGTAACCCCGTAGTTTGTGAACTACCTGACACATGAGTGAAGTGTCGGGAGGTGGAAAAAGATAGATGGAATTCCACCTGTTCCAGTCCTCCAACAATGCGTCTGGACCCCCTGCCGAAGTAATTCCTCGGCGGGTTAGGTAGAGAGGAAGCCTGTGGTTCTCCTTGGACGCGAATAGAACCACTTGTGGATGGTATGGCTCTGCAATCATCTGGTTGAAGATGTTTTGCTTGATTGCCCATTCTACTTTGGTGCTCTGTCGCCGGGACAGAGCGTCCGCCCAGACGTTCGCTACGCCTGGGAGGTATGATGCATGTAGATGAATGTTCAGCTCTTCGGCCAGAACAAAAATCTCCTCTGACAACTCTAGCAACTTCCGAGACCTCGTTGACCCTTGCTTTTGAATGCAGTGCACCGCATTCAAATTGTCCATTCGAAAAGCTACTGATTTCCCCCGCAAGGAGGAGCTGTGAGTTTGAAGGAAACACAAAGGGACTAAGAGCTCTTGCTCGTTGATATAAAAGTTCTCGGTTTGGGACCAAAGACCCTGACCCTGATGCCCTAGGCTCGACTGATAACCCCAGCCTATTGTCCCTGAATCATCTGTGCCTACCCAAACCGTAGGTGGGGGAGAAGTCCACGTCATTATTGAGTGCAATATTTCTCTCCTCGCCCAGACTAACAGTAAGTTGTGAATTAGTGGCGGAATTTTCCACAATTTTCCCACCGGCAATAGCGGGAAATATTTGTTTTCCTTCCAAGCTTAATCCCTTTACTTTCAACCTTCCCAACTTTAAAGTTAGTTGAATCCAGTTGAGAGAGCCGACCAGGGATTCCCAAGTCCTTCTCTTGGTGTTCAGACTGTGGAGAAACAAACAATTTCTTTCGAAATCTGTTGTGGTTGTCCACACTCTGACTGAGAGTAAGATTGGCTGTGTACCAGACCAGCCCTATCCACTGAATTACCTGTGTGGGAACAAGATGTGATTTTGCCAAGTTGACCTTGAAACCTAGGGATTGTACATGATTGATAATGTGATTGACATGAATTTTGCATAAACTCTCTGACTCCGCCACTAACAGCCAGTTGTCTAGGTACCACAACACCTTGATCCCCTGATTTAATATTGGCATGAGGGCCTGCCGGACTAATTTTATGAATATTCTCAGTGCAAGGTTCAACCCGAAGGGCATTCTCTGAAAGACATAAGTCTCTTGCCTGATCCTCAAGGCGAGGAATTTTTGGAACCTTTTGTTTACCGGGACATGCCAATAGGCGTCTGTCAGGTCTAACGAGCACATCCAACTTTGCGGCAGAAGTGTTAGCCTGATGTGATTCACAGTGAGCATCCTGAAGGGTGTATTGTGAATGTGAGTGTTCAAACAAGATAGGTCTACGACTGGTCTCATCTGACCACTGTCCCTCTTTGGTACGAGAAAAAGTCTGGACGTGAAAACAGGGCAATTTGGATCGACCGGGACAATGATATGCTTGGTGATCATTTCCTGGACTAGTGACTCCACCTCTAAAGAAACATGATTGACTTCTCGAGTTTGACGGAAACGAGGTCGCCGAAGCCACCGCCAAGTGATGCCCTTGCATACCACTGTCCTTGCCCAGGTTCGCCGGGGCCAGGCCAGGTGACACGTCCGAAATGACCCAGGTATCTGACTGGGTCTGTCCGGTGGAACTACCCTCGGATCCAACTCGCCTTCGATAGGCCCCGGGAGAGAGAGAGTTTGAATAACTAATTTTTGATGGTGGGGGGGTAGGGTTCGACGGCTGACTGGTTTTGGCAGATGCCGATCCCTGACCTGACTTGTGTTGTGACTTATTCTTATTATACCACTTGCCTGATTGTTTTCCCTGTTTCGGCTTATGCGGAGTACTTCCTTGAGCCGGGGGAGACATGGGGCCCTGAAAGGGCTTAGCACCACTAGGTTGTGACTTACCTCCACTCTTAGGCTTAGAGTACAGTTTCTTAAAGTGCTCCTTCCTAGCCTGGGAAGTACTTCGCTGCAAGCTGTCAACCATATTATGCACTGCCTTCCAAGTCTTGGGGTTGAGCAAAGAGGCAGTTAACACAGGTGAAAGGGTTACCCGGCGACTAATGTCGTCCGGTAACTTCTTAACCATATACACTCTCAAGTCCTGACATGCACGAACAGCCTCCAACAAGGCTATTCTGATGTCCCCCAAGGACTGGATGGAATTTTGTAATAGAAACCGCCGGGATAAATCGGTGGCCTTCCTAACATCCTGATCAGAAATAGCGGCTATGGTCCTCGTGAGGGACTGGGCTATTTGGCGACTTAGTATAAATTGTGAAAACAGTCTAAAAGCTTTATTCCTCAATTTAAAGTCTCTGTCCAGATGTGCCGAAGGGGGAGTAGAAAAGGGTTCCTGCAAGTCCCAAGGAGACAATTTAAGGGCAGAAAGGAATTAAAAAAGAGCAGGAGGAACCCCTCCGGCTTGATTTATAGGTATTGAGAACCAAATGTGGTTGTCCTGAGGGATTTGATGGGAGGATTTTGACGTTATCGTAGCTGCAAACTGTTGCGTCTCAGCCTCCCAGTCCACCCACGGGCCTAGACCTACCTGCCCCACCTGCAGGACTGGATTGTGAGACTGATCTAGAACCGGAGTTGTATCCAACTCCGGCGTTAGCGTATTGAGCAATTTGATATCGTTCACGCGGTCAGACTTCGTCCAATCCGCAAAGAGTCGTGCAGAGGAGGCAGGAGGTAATGCCGGAGTAGATGAATACACAAAAAATTCATGCGAATAAACACTAGGTATAGCTTTGTAACATCCAATAATTGACCCTGTATTTGGCCCTCAACTTCTTACTTTTACTCATCTCAATTACCCACTCACTAGGAACTGGGATCTCCCCCGATATGGTTGTATGTGCAACGCTCGGGTTTTTTGCCATAACTTGAATCCACGAGCAGTCGGGACCATACAAGAGAGGCATAGGGCCTCTCCTATGGGGAAGTTTATCAAGAGGAGGGGGAGTAATGTCCGTGATGACACGAACATTGGTAGTTTTCAAACATGTTTGAAAATTGGGCTGCCCGAGCGGAGTTCCCAGGAGTATCACTTCGTGTGTAATAATTTCAGTCAGAGGGACGCCATTTGATGGCCTTCCAATTCTTGTGTTTTTCCATAATTCCCGACCAAACTTAGGCTAGTCTAATTTGCTAGTTTGTAATTCACCGTTTTACATAATCCTAAGGTAGTGCGAGAACACCAGTTAAGAGTAGAATTGAGGACGAAGTTGATTAAAATGCTTTTGAAGCTTGACCGCCATTTTAGGATTTAGACCATCTCGCATTTCGGAGAGACGACCAGGTTAAGTAAATTACTAATGTAACAGTTGTATTGTATGTTTAGAACTTGTTCATTACTTTGAGTTTATAAAACCATGCATTTTGGTAAATATGGTTGTATTTTAACGTGTAAATCAGGAAAGGACATTCGTTTGAGATCGTGTCCTTGAGTTTTGTTTACCTTTCGTGTCTCCGACGTTCCAAAGTTAGGCCTATTCAGATAAGTATTTATAACTAACGTCTCCTAGGCCTGGTTATTGTTCATTTTAAATGTTTTTACTGGGTTATAGTGTAAAGAGTTACTTGTTATCTTGATTTAGAGGTCCTCATTTCCCAACCCCAGTACCGTCAAATTTCGGACCCCCATTGGGTCGGGTTTATTTCAGATGATTATTTGTTCTTACCTATTGTTACTTAAAGTTAACTAGTGAAAAGGCCGTTTAGGTATGGGTACTTGCTGAATTATTATGGTAGGTTATATGATTTTACATTTTTAATTAGGCTACCTAACTTTCACCTAATTGGAAGTACAGTAGGCTATTATTAATTATTGTGCATTTAGAGTGTATTATGAGTATTGATTGCTATGATATAATTATGTTTGACATGGTCTAATGAACAGAGTTGCCTTGCAAGGGATGGAACGCTGTAGTGAGATTCTGGGCAGCTGATTTCAGGGGATAAGTTACTCGAGTTACAGTAGAAATAACGTTTAGCTTTGTTTGAGCCTTGTATAGCACCCTCCACATTGAGCAGTCCAACCTGTTAAGTTTGACCATGACAATTACCTTTGATTTATGCCATTAGTGTATTGATTTGACTCCATAGATATGCTGTGTAATTATGTATTCCCAATTGTGTGTAGAGTACTGCTGAGTAACATATGTACCTGTACTTAATGAGAGGATCTTTGGATGCCTTAAGAGATTATTTCGGTACAGTACTGTAATGTCATAATTTGATCTGTCATTGTATTTCTGTACTTATATTAGCTCATCTATTTTTATACGTTAATAGGAATCCATGTATTTTTATATGTTTATATTAGCCTATATTTTTTATATGTATTTGTTTTAGTATTACTGTGTACCGTAATTAGGATATTGATTAACCCCATTATTAAGGGTTAGCTATAATTATGTCAACCGTGGGTTAAGAATGTATTCGACTACCCAGGGAACCAGTTTGGGACGGAGTCGATGTTGCTGATGGCGGAGAATCGGAGATTCACCCCTCCCATTGGCTGAGTGCAGGATGCTGAACTTGTGTACTGTACGAGGGTTCAAGGACCGCAGGAAGACGTATGATTACCCCCTATACCCCAGGATACGGTAGGCCGAAGAAACCTACAGGCAAGCCTGGCCGATAACGGTATCTAGCGGAATTGGGATGTATAATACTGAGAGGAATGGGGTGGATACAGACAGCAAGATTCGAGTCCTACTCCTAGGTTAAGAGACTGTCCCAGTACGGTAATGGATTGGTCCCAGGTTAATGGTATAGAGATAATTAGATACGGACCATACGGTACCAATGTTAAGAGTTGTAAACGGTAAAATGTTCCTTAAATATTAATATCAAGCTTAAGATTACTGCAATATGTTTGTATCTATATCCTCCCGTACCTATTTGGATCTAAATGTGTTGTCAGGATGGTAAATCGGAGCTGTCAGTATTAAATTGGTCAAAGAGTAGTACCAGTAGCCTAACCGAGAGTTAAAGTCTTGTCAGCCAACATTGAAGGTGAAGTTCTTGATTGGTCTTTGCTAGCCTCCGATTTATCCTACTGTCCTAATGTACCTGAATAATGAGCATGAGTCACGATTGCATAAAGAATAAGAAAACCATGGGGACGGCTAGTTCACCTGAAGGTGGGCGATCAAATAATTCGAATGAATTACCGTTCCCAAAAACATCCTTATGTGATATCTAGAAAGTAGAGAATATGCTAGGTCTCAGTGGGGTTTTTGGTGGTTCTTTGGTCTTATCATCGTGTCGGTGTTGCAGCCTTTCCCCTTCCTCGAAGGATGTTGGATGTGGGTCAACCAAACAGGGTTGTCCTCTCGTTAATTAGAATGCAATAACGGGTTTGTCGTCATCTCTTCCCTTACTATCCTTGAGTACCTATTTTCCACCTTCGCAGCTTAATCTATCTTTTTCTGTCGTACCCTCTCTCTCTTGTTCGCAGCAGAAGAAGGGAAGGGAAGAAAAAGAGAGATCTCAAAGCACCCCCCCGTTACAGTGGTGGCAGCGGTGGGATTTATTTAGGAGTCCATGGTTTGACATGCTCCTGTTCCGTTCAGGGCTCCTGAATTAATCCCGTACCCCCCGTAGAAGAGACTGTACAGTACTGGTTCTTACACTTTCGCTCGGGTGTTTAGAATCAGTGCGTTGCAGTTGTAATTTTTCACGCTACCAACCCGTGAAATAGTTACCACAAACAGTATTGGCCATGCTACCACATTTCAATACGGTTAGTGTAATATTTCAGGGAATCTTTAAGTGCAGCAGATACCAGCAAGAATCACAGTGACTGTGAAGGAACCGCAAAGTTGAGATAGCGGTGGTTAGTGTTTTCCAGTTATTAGTTGTCTATCAATTATCCTTCTTTCCTGTCCAAGATGGAGAATCCTGATCCAGAACCAAGGCACGAGGTGCAAGATGTTTTAGTCAGGAGGAATGAGGAACGCCAAGAGGCTATGTCCGTCGCGAAAGAGGTCCTGGAACAGACCTCACTGACCATGGCCAGGAAGTTTAGAGACGTGGCTAATCGGAACCGCCGGAAGGAAAAGGTCAATGTGGACGACATGGTATGGATCAGGAACGAGAATCCACTACACGGGACTAGCCAAAAGTTGAACGCAAAGGGGGTGGGTCCCTTTAGGGTTACGGAAGTAGTCCGAGACGGGGCTGCGTATAAGCTAGTAAATCCCTATACGGGTGTGTTTATGAAAAGGGCCGCTGAGAAAGTGAAACCGTTCGTGGGTGAGGAGTATTGACAGGTAGAGCAAGTTGAAATGCCGGTTGAGCAAGACTATTAACCTGAGATTTTAGCACCCAGAGCCCGTCAGCCGGCCCGGCGTTATATAGAATCTTGTTAGAGTGTACAGTAGAGTCCCTGTTGTGGTCGTCTTGTTGTGTACTCTCCTGTGGCCCCCGCATGGTTAATTAATCTTTCCGGTCAAACCCCCGTGCAGCGAAACTTTAAGATACGTAGGTGCCTAGGTTATGTAGAACGTCATACAGGTGATTGGGACTAGGGTGGTGGCGTTCCCATCAGGACGTGCTATTGGTTCTGAGTACCTTTATGGTTGACTGGGGATATACTCCTTTCGTCCTGAGGCTCAGCCAGCGCACAGAGTGTGAAGGGACTCCCACGATACGGGCGGCGTCCACGCTGCTCTCTAGTCTGGTCTCCTGGGGTTTTCCAAGCAATAAAAGGGTGGAAAGAGGCTGTCTCTACGGGGACAAGATAGTGCCTGGTTGGCACTCTCCTGAAAAGGAGGGACACTATATAGAGTGGTATAGTGATTTGTTGATGAAGGAAGGGACGCTCCACAGGCAGAGTACAGTACAGTAATGATGTGTCAGATTCTAAGACGTTGGGTATAGACTGCGAGCTCTGGGCATGGTAAGATGCCAGGCGGATCAGAAATTCTGCTGTAATAAGTTAAGGCTGGATTAATTGGTAACTGTATAATGTTTATGTTGATGAAAGAGTGAATGAGGTAAAAAGTCTTCAAAGAAAAGGTAGAGCTGTGTAACGGGAAGAAATTGTACTTTCCCTTTTGGTATATGTTGTAAGGTTTGACTTAACTGTAAGACTTTTTCCCCTTCATTCACTCTTCCCTATATTTAAGGGAAATGTGTCGTTTAAGAAGGGTTAAGTAACCCTTGTCTATGTAAAGAGGGAATTAGCCTAGATCAGGTGGAGAACTAATATTCCCAAATCTATCTAAAATACTTTCAAGCCTAATTTTTCCTTTCACCCCTTTTTTTTATTCCCTGTAAAAATCCTTCCTTTTCGAATTTAGAGTAATGCCCCCTTGTGTAAAAAGACCGCCAATTCCTACCCAAGCGACGCCACCCTTTGTGGTCACCCTCCCCTTTTTTGGCGGGATCCCTGGCACTGGCCCTCGGCCCCTCACTGTCGTGATCCCAGGCCTACGAGAGAGACCCCTACCTACCCCTCAGTCTCTGTCATCATTCCCCGCTTCTTCTCCGGACTTAGGCTTCCTTTCCCTCCATTCAAAGGTTCGCAATGACTGGACGACATTGTGGAAGCCTTCGAAGATACCACAAAGGATGCAAATGAAAATACCCTTTTTGTCATCCATGCTGGTTCAAATGACGTCATGCGCACCAGATCCGAAGAGTTGATGGAGAAATATCGCAAGATGATCCAGCACTACAAAACAAGTCAAGGAATATCATCATCTCAGGCATTCTCCCCAAGATCGACGCACCTGACAAATTCTACGACAAGGCCTTCAGCACAAATAGCCGACTAAAATATTTGTGTCTGAGGGAAGAAGTTGAATTCATCAACCTCTGGGACAACTTCTACAACCAGCCTACTCTGTTCCGCAAGGATGGCACTCATCTAAACCCTGTGGGTTCAGCACGCATGGGTCGTCTCCTACACGAAGCAGTCCGCAGCCATGGATCAAAAAACGCCATCCGAGAAGAAGCAGCAGTGACATAAATCATCCAATGCCAAGAAAAAAACAGAGGCAACCGAGGACCACCAGCGATAAGGACCGAAGACAGCGAGGACCGAGGACAGCCATGAACATAAATGTAGATCCGACAAGAACCAAAAATATTATTAAAGAGCGTTCCGTGAGTTCTAAAATAACAAATTTAAAGGTTTTCTATGCAAACGCTCGTAGCATACGCAATAAATTTTCAGATTTAGAGGAGCTAGTGTTTACAGAAAATTATGATGTGATTGGCATAACAGAATCTTAGCTCAATACAGAAGATAGAGACTTTTTAGCAGAGTATTCACTTCCCGGTTATGTAATGTTTGAGAAAAGCCGAATAAATCGAAATGGAGGTGGCGTTTTACTTTATATCAAAGAAAGTCTTAACCCTACCCTCTTGTCAAACCTCAATTGTGAACGTCGACGCATCTTTTGTGCTAATAAAGAATAATAAAGGTACAAAAATAATACTTGCATTAATATACAGACCTCCAGCTCAATCAGTGCAAACTGACCGAGAAATTTACGAACAAATTGCAGATGTAAGTAACTCACAAGATACCGTAATTTTTGGCGACTTTAATTTACCTGTGACCAAGGCGCGCGCTACTCTTACTTCACACTCCGGACATGACTTGTATACGAACTTGCAAGAGAGTTCGCTTTATCAATTTGTTCGAACGCCAACCCGTGGTAATAACGTTCTTGACATTGTACTTGCAACAAAAGAAGAATTAATAGAGAATTTGAATGTTGGTGATGAATTCAGTAACAGCGACCATCGTACGATAACTTTCACTTTAAAGTTTACTAGTAACGAACCAAATAGTAGCATCGAAAAAGTCCCTAATTTCAAGAAAGCAAACTTCCATAAACTTAGAGCTATGTTAAAGAAACTGACTGGAGCTTTTTAATTCACAATAACGACATAAATACATCTTGGAAGTTATTCGAAGCCACTTACCTAAAAGCAGTGCAAGACTGCATACCATCGAAAATACGGCGTCCAGGCCATAATAATAAGCCCAAATGGTGGAATAAAGATATTTCAAACTGGCTGCTTGCTAAAATTTTTGCTAATGATAGATTAAAATCCTCACAAAATGACGAAGAACGGCTGAAATTTGTAGAGCTACGACGCAAAGCCAAAAAGTTTATTAACCTCTGAAGTGCGCATGGGGGTAATTGGAAACGTCCCCCTGTGCTGACGTATTTGAGGTGTTTCCGTCACTAAAATATTCATTGTGCCATTAATAGCATTAATATTTATCCATATGCGCCTATTATGGGTTGATTATAAAGGTATTAACCTGAAACAACAATAAAACGAGTGAAAACAGCGTTTGGATGGTCAAAATCGGAGATATAGCCCGCGAGTTGTATAATGTATGGGTGAGGCAATCTGCTTTCCCGCCAATTTCCCCCAAGGCCACTGAAGTCGATCGATACTCTCTCTCTCTCTCTTGCACTCGCTTGCTATCAGTGATGACCACACCCTCCAATCGGATTTCTAATGTTAGCACGAAAATATACCTCAGAATAAGGGAATAACAGGGAAAATAGGTGATAACTGAAGGAGAGGAGGAAAGTGGGGAAGGAGGGGAGGTAGAGGACTGAGATTTTGCATGGCCCAGGGGCCAAAAAAAAATAAAAAAATAAAAAAAAAAAAATATAAAAAATTTTTTTTTTTCGATGTCAAAAGTTGATTTTCTCTGACTCTTAAGAGTCTTCCCGCAGTGCGCCGGGGGAACTCTTAAGAGTCTCCCCGCAGCTCCCGGGTTAAGCAAAGTAAAAAGACCTTAGAGTTAAAATCAAAGTAAAACAAACCCGAAAGAATTCTATAGTTATATCAGAAAGAAAAAAGTAGTTACTTCAACTGTTGGACCGTTAGTCGATGAAAATGGAGAATACACCAAAGACGAAGTACAAATGAGTAATGCCCTCAATACCTTCTTTGCATCAGTTTTTACAACAGAAGACCTCAGTGATATCCCTACACCATCGCCGATTCAGATTGATAATTCAGATGTTCTAAGCAATATCACCGTTACAGAGAGAGAAGTATTGAATTGTTTAGATAACTAAACCAGGTAAATAAAACGCCTGGACCTGATAAAATCTCGCCTAGAGTTCTAAACGAAGCTAAGGATGAGCTCTCCAAACCACTGACATTACTATTCAATAAATCCTTGCAGTCTGGAACTATGCCCGATCAGTGGAAGCTAGCCAACGTAACACCGATATTAAAAAAGGCAGCTAATCCCTACCCAGTAACTATCGTCCAATTAGCTTAACCTCAGTTGTATGTAAAATGCTAGAAACGGTCATACGAGACAGACTCGTAAATCACTTAGAGGAAAATAACATACTTAAAGATACTCAACACGGCTTTCGTAAAAAACGTTCCTGTTTAAACAAACTCTTAGACTTCTTCCACGATATCCTCAACCTCTACGATGAGAGTAAAGCTGTAGATATTATATACCTTGATTTTCAAAAGACCTTTGACAAAGTTCCCACAAACGCTTACTGCTAAAACTAAAAGCGCATGGAATACAAGACGGTGTGTTGAAATGGATAGAAAATTGGCTCAGCGACAGAAAGCAAAGAGTAGTCATAAACGGTAAGGCATCTAAATGACCAATGTAAGTACCCAGGGATCGGCACTAGGACCAATTCTCTTTCTAATTTACATCAACGACATGAGGGTCTACCTGTACAATCTCAAAATTTGCTGACGATACAAAATTGGAAATAGCGTACTCTCAAAAGAACAAGTTGACGATATGCAACACAATCTAGATAAATTGTCATGTTGGGCCCAAATTGGCAAATGAGTTTCAATGCGGATAAATGTAAAGTACCCGGTACTACATATCGGATACCTAAATGAGAAAGCAAACTATTCGATGAATGGCACTCAGCTTAAGAATGTAAACAGAGAAACCGATCTGGAGTAACAATATCGAGTAACCTAAAACCGAGTCAACAATGTTCAGAAGTTGTTAAGAAGGCAAACAAAATAATTGGCTTTATAGGCAGGTCATTTGAGCATAAATCCAAAGAAGTTATCCTAACCTTTACAAATGCTTAGTCTGGGCTCTTCTGGAATACTGAGTTCAATCCTGGTGCCCTTATACCAAAAAGATATAAACAGCTAGAACGAGTTCAACGTAGAGTTACCAAAATGATACCTAGCCTAAAGAACAAACCATACGAAGAGCGTCTTAGAGAATTAAATCTATTTCCTTTAAGCCAGCGCAGATTAAGAGGTGACTTAATTCAAGTGTTCAAAATCATCAAAGGCATCGACAATATGAACTGTAGTAAGTACTTCACTATCGACCAAGCTAATTACACACGGGGAAACGGTTGCAAAATTATTGGTAAATCTTTTAACTCACACGAATCTAAGAATTTCTCCTTCAATCGAGTTGTCAACTTGTGGAATGGGCTTCCCCGAAACGTTATAGACTGCATCACCGTTGATTCATTTAAACTCCGCCTAGACAAATATCTCGCATCAAACCCGCGACTGACTGCGTTTGTAATGAATTTATTTTATTCCCCCCCTCAGTTACTAACCATCTGTCCCCTACTAACTTCCTAATCCTGCCACGGACATTAGTTCCAGGGCAGTAATTCGCTTTCCAATGTTCCCTTACCCACTCTAAACCACTGTTTGGACACTTGATCCTCAGTGTTTTGGAGGACAAGCAACCTAGAAGGGTCACTAGATCTGTTGTTGCTTGATTTCCTTTGTACTCCTTTGTACTTTGTACTCCTTTGTAATTAAGGTTTATAGTGTTATAAGGTATTGCTTATTCAGTTAAGTAAGTACTAAGTATGTAATGTAGGAGGTATTGCTGTGATTGACAAATTCGTGAACTCGAGCCTACCATCGGGTTGGTCGACAGGCACCCCTCACCTGCCAAGTGCCTACAACCATTCAAATTCCCCCATTATCATTGTGTTCAGTAAAACTTCCCCCATTATCATTGTGTTCAGTAAAACTTAGTCTGTGCACCCTTGCTAAGTGTTTTTCTGATATTTTAGACTTTGTTATTCCAAATTAACGTCAAATTAACTTCGTGTGTAATAATTTCAGTCAGAGGGACGCCATTTGATGGCCTTCCAATTCTTGTGTTTTTCCATAATTCCCGACCAAACTTAGGCTAGTCTAATTTGCTAGTTTGTCTTTCACCGTTTTACATAATCCTAAGGTAGTGCGAGAACACCAGTTAAGAGTAGAATTGAGGACGAAGTTGATTAAAATGCTTTTGAAGCTTGACCGCCATTTTAGGATTTAGACCATCTCGCATTTCGGAGAGACGACCAGGTTAAGTAAATTACTAATGTAACAGTTGTATTGTATGTTTAGAACTTGTTCATTACTTTGAGGTTATAAAACCATGCATTTTGGTAAATATGGTTGTATTTTAACGTGTAAATCAGGAAAGGACATTCGTTTGAGACCGTGTCCTTGAGTTTTGTTTACCTTTCGTGTCTCCGACGTTCCAAAGTTAGGCCTATTCAGATAAGTATTTATAACTAACGTCTCCTAGGCCTGGTTATTGTTCATTTTAAATGTTTTTACTGGGTTATAGTGTAAAGAGTTACTTGTTATCTTGATTTAGAGGTCCTCATTTCCCAACCCCAGTACCGTCAAATTTCGGACCCCCATTGGGTCGGGTTTATTTCAGATGATTATTTGTTCTTACCTATTGTTACTTAAAGTTAACTAGTGAAAAGGCCGTTTAGGTATGGGTACTTGCTGAATTATTATGGTAGGTTATATGATTTTACATTTTAATTAGGCTACCTAACTTTCACCTAATTGGAAGTACAGAAGGCTATTATTAATTATTGTGCATTTAGAGTGTATTATGAGTATTGATTGCTATGATATAATTATGTTTGACATGGTCTAATGAACAGAGTTGCCTTGCAAGGGATGGAACGCTGTAGTGAGATTCTGGGCAGCTGATTTCAGGGGATAAGTTACTCGAGTTACAGTAGAAATAACGTTTAGCTTTGTTTGAGCCTTGTATAGCACCCTCCGCATTGAGCAGTCCAACCTGTTAAGTTTGACCATGACAATTACCTTTGATTTATGCCATTAGTGTATTGATTTGACTCCATAGATATGCTGTGTAATTATGTATTCCCAATTGTGTGTAGAGTACTGCTGAGTAACATATGTACCTGTACTTAATGAGAGGATCTTGGATGCCTTAAGAGATTATTTCGGTACAGTACTGTAATGTCATAATTTGATCTGTCATTGTATTTCTGTACTTATATTAGCTCATCAATTTTTATACGTTAATAGGAATCCATGTATTTTTATATGTTTATATTAGCCTATATTTTTATATGTATTTGTTTTAGTATTACTGTGTACCGTAATTAGGATATTGATTAACCCCATTATTAAGGGTTAGCTATAATTATGTCAACCGTGGGTTAAGAATGTATTCGACTACCCAGGGAACCAGTTTGGGACGGAGTCGATGTGATGCTGAATTGCTGATGGCGGAGAATCGGAGATTCACCCCTCCCATTGGCTGAGTGCAGGATGCTGAACTTGTGTACTGTACGAGGGTTCAAGGACCGCAGGAAGACGTATGATTACCCCCTATACCCCAGGATACGGTAGGCCGAAGAAACCTACAGGCAAGCTGGCTGATACCGGTATCTAGCGGAATTGGGATGTATAATACTGAGAGGAATGGGGTGGATACAGACAGCAAGATTCGAGTCCTACTCCTAGGTTAAGAGACTGTCCCAGTACGGTAATGGATTGGTCCCAGGTTAATGGTATAGAGATAATTAGATACGGACCATACGGTACCAATGTTAAGAGTTGTAAACGGTAAAATGTTCCTTAAATATTAATATCAAGCTTAAGATTACTGCAATATGTTTGTATCTATCCTCCCGTACCTATTTGGATCTAAATGTGTTGTCAGGATGGTAAATCGGAGCTGTCAGTATTAAATTGGTCTAAGAGTAGTACCAGTAGCCTAACCGAGAGTTAAAGTCTTGTCAGCCAACATTGAAGGTGAAGTTCTTGATTGGTCTTTGCTAGCCTCCGATTTATCCTACTGTCCTAATGTACCTGAATAATGAGCATGAGTCACGATTGCATAAAGAATAAGAAAACCATGGGGACGGCCAGTTCACCTGAAGGTGGGCGATCAAATAATTTGAATGAATTACCGTTCCCAAAAACATCCTTATGTGATATCTAGAAAGTAGAGAATATGCTAGGTCTCCGTGGGGTTTTTGGTGGTTCTTTGGTCTTATCATCGTGTCGGAGTTGCAGCCTTTCCCCTTCCTCGAAGGATGTTGGATGGGGGTCAACCAAACAGGGTTGTCCTCTCGTTAATTAGAATGCAATAACGGGTTTGTCGTCATCTCTTCCCTTACTATCCTTGAGTACCTATTTTCCACCTTCGCAGCTTAATCTATCTTTTTCTGTCGTACCCTCTCTCTCTTGTTCGTAGCAGAAGAAGGGAAGTGAAGAAAAAGAGATACCTAACCCCCCCCCCCCCCGTTACACCACCACATTAAAGACCCCCCTCCCTAACCTCCTAAGTTCACCAGAATAAATTAACTACTTCATAGCATTGACATCCAATACTTCTAGAACATTCCTGAAGCTTCCTTGACCTGCCTATAAATAAGACCCAGAGACAACAGTC
This sequence comes from Paralithodes platypus, assembly GCA_032716605.1. Taxonomy (NCBI): domain Eukaryota; kingdom Metazoa; phylum Arthropoda; class Malacostraca; order Decapoda; family Lithodidae; genus Paralithodes; species Paralithodes platypus. Next base: position 22,844,701 of record CM064562.1, read on the forward strand.
GGGCAGTTGAATATTAGAGCCCAAAGCAACGGTTGTCCACACTGCGGTGGTTTTCTAATACCCCCTCCCCCCCTCAAGATTCACGATAGTTCGGCGTTCCGTAATCTGTGTAACTCTGTGAGGAAGTGATTTAACCCTTTACGAATGTTTTCTTGCGATCGGGACTACCGGCAGTAATATTATATTGGTAGACAAAAAATTCACAAATTATTGATTGTTTCATTAACTTTTGATAGTGCACCATCCGCTACTTGAGCTACGAACGATCATAACTCATAACTGATCTAAGGCAGAAAGATCTTGTTATGTTAGAAGGGATTATGTGAGAAACTCTTGAGTGAGGACTGGGCAAGAATAACTCCTTGGCAACAATCGACTGTCTTAACCCATCAGCAATTATTGCCAAAAAAGGTGCACAACCGCCCGCAAAAAGCCCATCTGCAACCCCTCTACACTACCGGACAGCTTGGACGGCCCCAGAGCTACTGTTAACCCCCAACATCACTAACGCAAGATAACCAGGAAAACTCCATCACAGTGTTACTTCACAGAGTACCAGTGATACGGTGCTATTAACTATCAACCATCCAGTGTATTCGATTGTGTCTCAACTTTCTCTGATAATTAGGAAACAAGTAATTATGCTAGTACACATTAATATATATCAGTGAAATTTAGCTTAGGCGAACTGACTCCCATAATTATTCTTGCCATCAGGTTTGACCTGATTCGCCCTCACTGATATTTTCGGTCCGAAGTATCACCTAGACAAGTGAACATCCTAGACCAGTGCAACTAGTTACAGTTATCCCTTTACGTTAATTCTTGGGCAATAACCACATTACTTATACTTTCATCCTTGAGTAAGAGTCATATTCCCAGAGAGAGTTAACAAAGCGAAATGCCTAACCTGTGTGATTCATGTACCCTACGTATCATAAAGCAAGGTGATCAGAAGAATAATGCCTGAACGTTGGAAGTGGGAAGTATGTCTCTATCCAAATCCGCGATAAGTGCTGGGAGGTGGTAATAAGTCCAATAACCTACCTGAGTGCTCCAACATCTAATGTTCGTGAAATTCTATTACGTACCTTCTACCTGAGTGCTATTGAGAATTAAAGCTGTATTACAAACCATTTATCCGAGATTATCTATGTCCTCTGTTGATTCTCTTTATGTATTTTGCAAGAAATCCAATAACCCAGTCTTGCAGAACTCACCTATACCAAGTTAATCCTGTATAAAATCAGGGCATAACAGGATCTGCCTCATTTGTATCGGTGTGCAAACAAACGAGCGAGAGAGAGACTGGGTGTGCAAGGGATCTGCCTCTATTTGTTTAGTAACAGAGTTGTAGATATGTGGAATAGGCTACCGAGTCCTATAGTGGGATAAAAAACAATAGAGTTCAACATCAAATTACATAGGACGAGATGGGTTGGGTGTGAAAGGCTGCCACGGGCGTGTCTGGCCACCATTTTGGATATCATATCAAAAGTTGCCCAATACAAAAATGCACCTTGTGTCAAAGTTTGGTCCCGATTCGACAAGCAGTTCCGGAGTTATTGCGTAAAAACCGGACTATATATATTGTTATGGAAGAATGCAATACTCTTGAACCCCTGAAGACGTTCCTTGCTGTTTGAGGGAGGAGGGAAGGTAAGTCACACCACACCAAAAATTGTCAAAACTTTGAAGGTCTACAACTTTGTTATTTAACTAAGCATTTGGCAAGGGAGGAATTGTTAAAAACCTTAGCTATTCACCAAAAATAAATTTGAATTATCATCATTATTTGGTAGGGTAGGTATGTATAGGTAGGTTTGGTTAAATAATTGCTGGAATTCGTAGGGAGAGTAAGTTGTGAATTAGTGGTGGAATTTCCACAATTTTCCCGCCGGCGATAGAGGGAAATATTTGTTTCCTTCCAAGATTAATCTCTTTACTTTCAACCGGCCCAACTTTACAGTTAGTTGAATCCAGTTGAGAGAGCCGACCAGGGATTCCCAAGTCCTTCTTGTGGTATTCAGACTATGGAGAAACACAAACAATTTCTTTCGAAATCTGTTGCGGTTGTCCACACTCTGACTGAGAGTAAGATTGGCTGTGTCCCAGACCAGCCCTATCCACTGAATTACCCATGTGGGAACTAGATGTGACTTTGCCAAGTTGACCTTGAAACCTAGGGATTGTACATGATTGATAATGTGATTGACATGGATTTTGCATAAACTCTCTGACTCCGCCACTAACAGCCAGTCGTCTAGGTACCACAACACCTTGATCCCTGATTTAACATTGGCATGAGGGCCTGCCGGACTAATTTTGTGAATATTCTCGGTGCCAGGTTCAAACCGAAAGGCATTCTCTGAAAGACGTAAGTCTCTTGCCTGATCCTCAAGACGAGGAATTTTTGGAACCTTTTGTTTACCAGGACATACCAATAGGCATCTGTCAGGTCTAGCGAGCACATCCAACTTTGCGGCAGAAGTGTTAGCCTGATGTGATTCACAGTGAGCATCCTGAAGGGTGTATTGTGAATGTGAGTGTTCAAACAAGATAGGTCTACGACTGGTCTCATCTGAACACTGTCCCTCTTTGGTACGAGAAAAAGTCTGGACGTGAAAACAGGGTAATTTGGATCGACCGGGACAATGATATGCTTGGTGATCATTTCCTGGACTAGTGACTCCACCTCTAAAAAACATGATTGACTTCTCGAGTTTGACATAAACGAGGTCGCTGGAGCCACCGCCAAGTGATGCCCTTGCGTACCATTGTCCTTGCCCAAGTTCGCTGGGGCCAGGCCCGGTGACCAGAGCTGGGCACCACAAACAACAAATCTAGTCCACAAACTCAAATTTGCAAACCTAGAACATAACTTCCACAAACACAAATCAGCAAATCTCGTGAAATTTCCGGTTCCCAAATGCAAATCAGGAAACGCAAACCTGTTTTTATTTTTTTAATTTAAACTACAGAATCAAGGGTAAATCAATGGGTTGAGTTTATTATATCCCACGGCCAGGTGTTGGGTAAATTGTTTTGTTACCGGCCGACGGCCGTGGGATACAAATTCTACAATATTGGTTGAGGGGGGCTTTGCCCCCTCATCCCCAATGACTTATTGTCATCATCATATACAGTATATTATCAGCAGGGGCAAATAGTAGCAATACAAAAACAGTCAAATTAGAAACGTATGTAACTGTGAGCGTGCGACTATGTAAACAAAGCGGATGGTATGCCCGCTAACAAAACTCTTACCTAAAGTTTAATAGGCCTACAGTTTATTTTAGTCTAGGTTAATGGAGAGCCCCAAAAACTTTTGTCCCACATTTTGTATGAGGAACTTACCCCATTTTGGTTAGGTTTGGTTATCAAAAAAAAATATGTATATATATAATATATAGGCCTATAGAAAGGCCACTTCGTTTGTCCGGCATAGGCAATCAAACGTTGGGGCGACTTATTTTCGGGGAGAGTCCTTCAGTAATAATCAGTATTCGCAAATTTGCACCATTCGGGAGGAGGTACGCCAGATCACAGAGGTGCTAGGAGGTGATTCATTCGTGGCCACCCCTTTGGGGATGGCAATATAAATAGGATAGATAGGTCTACTTTAGATAGATCAAGTAATTTAATAGAAAGTAGAGTAGCCTAGGCCTATATTAATTATGAGGCTCAGAATATAGCTTCAGATCAGAATAAAATAAAATGTTATTGTACATTTATGATTCAAAATTAACACTAACCTATTTGACACTAATAAAATGAGTCGGTGATCAGGCTTAGGCCTAGGCCTATATGCAATATTTAGCCTACATGCTTTGAGGCATTTTGATGGGATTAGGGTAACCTAATAAACTTAGTTTAGGTTAAGAAAACATTAATATAAATTAAATTAACTAACTAGGCCTAGCCTAACTGAAGTGAAGCGCCGCTATAGCCTAGCCTATTTCGCAAGTGAGACCATGAAATCACGCACTAATAAAAATCGCACTAAATAGAAGTATCAATTCAAATGGAAATAAATAAATCGAGACAGTAGGATATAATTACTCACCCATACGATTGAAATCGAGACCGTAGGCCTAGGCTAGGCTATGGAAATTTGTTAACTTGGCCACGAATATTAGGCCTAGCCTAGGCTTATAGCCTAACCGCTTCATTATATATATATTAGTTTATAAAAGGTAAGACTAATGTACTATTCACTTCAAATACACCATAAGCTTTTCAAATAGCCTATCTAATCATAAATAAAGACGACGCCTATCACGAACACGTGACGTGTGATAAACACTAACAATACAATATAGGCTAGGCTATCCTAATTAAAGGGTTTTCGCATATTTCATCTAATATTCGTCTTTATCGTAACTCAGCTCTCTACATCTCAGTATTAATGATATTTTGACAATATCCATATCCAAAAATAAATAATCTAGACTATTGATAATTAAAATATATTAGCTCAGGAGTGGATTCGATTATGATTTGTGAGAGTTGCGGAGTTGATCGATCGAATCTCTCCAAGTCTTCAAATATTTGAGTTTACATTTAAGCAATGTTTATTAAGTAATCTGTATTATCATGTCTTCCTTAGCATTTTCACACATCAAATCACATACGAAAAAATCACGAAATATAGAAGGTGCACTAGATTCCCGCACAACAAGAAGTAATTGGCTTGGTTTTTGGCGGGCGCTGGAAGTGTAGGGGCCACGGGGCTGTGTTTACCACAGGTGGTGGGAACCAAATTTTGCGGACTCAAGGTTGGCAACATGGAGGTACTTTCCAGAGCTACAAACCCGCAAATAGGCAGCCATTTTGGCGCCAACGCTAATGCGCCACCAAAATGACACTTCCGCCATGGTGAAATTGGCTATTTGCTAAAGTGCCCAGCTCTGCCGGTGACACATCAGAAATGACCCAGTTATCTGACTGGGTCTGTCCGGTGGAACTACCCTCGGATCCAACTCGCCTTCGATAGGCACCGGGAGAGAGAGAGTTTGAATACCTAGTTTTTGATGGTGGGGGGGGGGAGGTAGGGTTAGACGGCTGACTGGTTTTGGCAGATGCCGATCCCTGACCTGACTTGTGTTGTGACTTATTCTTATTATACCACTTGCCTGATTGTTTTCCCTGTTTCGATTTGTGCGGAGTACTTCCTTGAGCCGGGGGAGACATGGGGCCCTGAAAGGGCTTAGCACCACTAGGTTGTGACTTACCTCCACTCTTAGGCTTGGAGTACGGTTTCTTAAAGTGGTCCTTCCTAGCCTGGGAAGTACTCAGCTGCAAGCTGTCAACCATATTATACACTGCCTTCCAAGTCTCAGGGTTGAGCAAAGAGGCAGTTAACACAGGTGAAAGGGTTACCCGGTGACTAATGTCGTCCGGTAACTTCTTAACCATATACACTCTCAAGTCCTGACGTGCACGAACAGCCTCCAACAAGGCTATTCTGATGTCCCCCAAGGACTGGATGGAATTCTGTAATAGAAACCGCCGGGATAAATCGGTGGCTTCCTAACATTCTGATCAGAAATAGCGGCTGTGGTCCTCGTGAGGGACTGGGCTATTTGGCGACTTAGTATAAATTGTGAAAATAGTCTAAAAGCTTTATTCCTCAATTTAAAGTCTCTGTCCAGATGTGCCGAAGGGGGAGTAGAAAAGGGTTCCTGCAAGTCCCAAAGAGACAATTTAGCGGCAGAAAGGAATTCAAAAAGAGCAAGAGGAACCCCTCTGGCTTGATTTATAGGCATTGAGAACCAAATGTGGTTGTCCTGAGGGATTTTATGGGAGGATTTTGACGTTATCGTAGCTGCAAAGTGTTGCGCCTCAGCCTCCCAGTCCACCCACGGGCCTAGACCTACCTGGCCCACCTGCAGGACTGGATTGTGAGACTGATCTAGAACCGGAGTTGTATCCAACTCCGGCGTTAGCGTATTGAGCAATTTGATATCGTTCATGCCGTCAGACTTCGTCCAATCTGCAAAGATTCGTGCAAAGGAGGCAGGAGGTAATGCCGGAGTAGATGAATACAAAAAAATTCATGCGAATAAACATTAGGTATAGCTTTGTAACATCCAATAATTGACCCTGTTTATCTTTGGCCCTCAACTTCTTACTTTTACTCATCTCTATGGGGAAGTTTATCAAGAGGAGGGGGAGTAATGTCCGTGATGACACGAACATTGGTAGTTGTTAAGGAGGCGGGCACTGCAGTGCCACTCGCCGAGGTGGTCGCATGATTGACGTTAATAGGGGGAAGTGATATATTAGGTGGCAAACAACTCTGGCTGGCTCTAGAGGCCGCACAACTGAACCTATCGGGGGAGCTCCCGGCGTAGCTGTGGGAGTATCCTGAGATTGTTTAGGAACATTGTATTGTCGCATTACCCTGTGTAAAATATAATCAAGATCATCAGCTGTTATACATTTACTTTGGGACCCCTTTGATGATTCTGACTCCACTTCTGACCCTTCCTCAGTATGTCTTGGTTGTGCTGAGGACAGTTCAACATCCTCCGGCTCATCCGGCACCTCCGTAATTTCCGGTTGTTGCCGGGGTTCAGACACTTGACCATTCACTGGCCATACTAAGTCAGGGACCAATGAAGGGATGGTCTCTACATTATCACTTTCCCTAACATTATCCTGAAAATGAACAATGGGTTCCACATTTGAGGGTTCAGACTGTCTCCATACACTGCGCCCCTGTTCAATAGGATTTTGGGAATCTGGTATCACTCGACTCACCTGAGAACCATCATAGTCTTGGTGTCTGCAAGCCGTGTAGCCACGGTATTGTTCTGCTAACACCCTTTGCGAAACTATTGGAGGCCTACTCACTGGCAAGTTAAAGTTCAATTTTGGGTAGGCAAACTGTACCTCTTTTAGTCCCCCCAAAGACTCCCCAGATTCATCCCTGGGAGTCGACTCAGCTCCCTCTGTCCCTACCTCGGAGCTGCTAGATTGGACGTTAGACAATGTGGAGGTAGAGGCAGAGGGAAGTGGTCTAGACTCCGGCGTTAGCCGGTGCCGCGACTGCGTCTCCTCCGTGCGGGAACTTTTGTGACCCTTATCAGATTTTCTGTGGCTTGACACCGCCGCGTCATCCTTATGTCTCTTGTGAGTCCTAGACGTCTCCCCTGATGACTGCCTGACTGCTTGAGGGGAGACCTTGACCTGGACCTAGAGTGGTCCGTGGCGAAGGAGAACGTCCCCTCTTGTGGCGGCCCGGGGGGGGTTGCCTTACTTGAGCCACTATCACTGCTACTCACTAACTCTTTTGATAGAATTTTGAGCTTAGCTTTAGATTTGGAAGTTGACTTAGACGGCGTGGATTTAAGAACAGGTGACTTTATTACTAGGTGCTCCCAGAGAGCTTCATCGTCGCAATGTAAAGCCTTATGTTCCTCTTGGCCATGTCCACTTCCTAGTCAGAATTATTTCTTGCTGTGATGTATTCATTCCATCTTACCTCTGACTTTTATTTCTGAAATATGTTCCGTGTTCTATATTTTCCTTTAAAAGACTGGTAGTCTCTTTTTATGGACCCCCTTCTCCCTCATGTTTAGCATATTAGTTTTAAGATTTTAAGACGTTCGTTCTATTAGTTTGACAATTTTCAGACCATATGCCCCATTTCTTTGTCAATATTAAGACCTTTCGTGCCATTTTGGTGTCGATATTTTCCTGGCGAGCAATAGCGAGCCTGTAATTTTAGAAGAAAGCGGCCTCCGGCCGGGAAATTTTTCTACCGAAAAATTTACAAATTTATCTTGAAAAGGGGTCAAGGGGGTGTTTTTTAAAGCTTGATGGAGGTCTACCGAGGAAACTCAAACATGTCTATAAATAAATACATAGACCAAAAACCAAGCACTACCCCCTTAATAGAGTTGTTTGCTGCTTTACTGATCCACTGGGGCTGCTTGTGTTACAGGATTGCTTGCAGCTTTAATGTTTACATTGATAGCTCACAGAGGGCTTCTCTCGGGCAACATAATGTACAGGGGATCACGGGATGGGGACAGGAAAAGGAAGATAATGGTTAGTGATACTATAGTCCGTTCATTCTAGGTTGGGCAGAAATCGTAACTTATAACCTCTGTAACTCAAAACGGGCTAGAAAAATGAGCTGTCAATTTCCACACCTAATCCCTAGCCAAGTCTTCTGATTTGGTATAACTATTATCTCGATTACTCTAATCCTTATTGAGATAAGAGAGGTTAGAGGTTACAATTTCTGCCCAACCTAGAATAAACGGACTATAGTTTTTGAAGTATCAAGCGTGGGACCCATTCAGAACCGACGTCTTTATCATCGTACTGTGGCAACTATTAGACAATTATAATCAGTTTGGGAAGGATCTGTGGTAGCTAAAAGGATTAAATGAGATAGTCTGTAGCATTTTAGTTGCTAGAGGGCCTTCCTAACCTGAATAAAATAATCTAATAGTTGCCAGCTTATAAGGAAAAGGACGTCACCGGTACTGAATATGTTAACTATACATGAGTGATGATGATGATAAAGATTTTATTCTAGCCTTCTGAGCCAAAGGCCACTTATAAGGGTAGGAGACCAAGGATGGGAAGCGGAGATGCAAGGGTAGGTCAGTTATAAGTCATGGAGCATATGTATAACTTGTAGATAGGAACGGAGCGGTGCAAAGGTAAAGGTAGGGGTCACAAAGCGATTCGGAAAGGGAACGGTTCTGGAGATAACGCAAACGTTCATATCTAAAGTTATGGCAGGCGCACAATATATGGGAACTGTTTGACATTGCTGGCAATAGGGAGGTGGAGTTCTAGGTAGAGACATTAGGTAACCATATGTTAGTCTAGTATGGCCAAGATGAAGCCTGGTAAGCACATCCTGGTCAATACGAGCAGAGGAGGGAGGAGGAGTCCAGGGAAATACATCGTCCTTGAAAGAACGGAGATGTATAGTGGTAGGGAGACTCTTCCACTCCACACACCACTTATCACAGACTGTAGACTTAAGTACCGGAAAGACGTCAGGTAGACGCATGAGAGAGTCGCTAGGAGTGCCCCGCCTAGCTCTCTTGGCCAGAGTATCCACTCTCTCGTTCCCACTAATACCGACGTGGGCAGGGACCCAGCAGAACGTGATGGTATGGCCTATGAGCAGGACATGAATCAAGCTGGCAATGTGTCCAACAAGAGGGTCACGTGGTGCATAGCATTGTAGTGCCTGCAGGGCACTTAAGGAGTCACTGTATATGACAACGTGAGGAACGTTGCACGGGAGATCACCATTCACCAATCATGTCCAATGCACCCTGTATAGCTAATAATTCAGCAGTGAACACTGAGGAATACGGATGGAGTGTGCTCTGATGTGATCCATATTCAGATACTGCTGCACAACCTACTAAGCCATCCTCCTTGGAACCATCTGTATAAATGAAAATAGCAGGACGGTGATAGAGCAGGTGGTTCAAGGCCAGAGTGCGCAAAACAAACGCGTCAGTGGACTTGCCGGTCAAAGTCAGGTGAAAGCAAAAGGCGGGACGTCGAATGCACCGTGGCGGCACGGTGCACTCAGGTACTGAAGCCTGTGGGAATGGTATGCTGTGATTGGAAAATAGGTTCATGGCCACAAGGGGAAAGGATGGTGAAATATTATCCAGTGGGCCGTCCGCGAAATACCTATCAGTAGGTGGCGACGCCGATAAGCGAACGGCAGAGGTCATCGTAACCAATATGCGATGATGATGAAGAGGCATCTCACCAGCCTCCGCCAGCATACTACTAATCCGGGAAGATCGAAAAGCCCCAAAGTTCAATCGGATCCCCAAGTGATGGACAGAGTGAGCCTTTGCAAAACAGTGGGGGAAGCATTACCATATATTGGACAGCCATAGTCTAGGATCGATAGGACTATGGCTTTATAAAGCATAAATAAGGTGGGCCTATCCGCCCCCCAATGGATCCGAGCAACAGCCTTTATGACGTTTATGCGCTGGAAACAGCGGGCTTTCACTCCATTGATGTGATCAATCCAATTAAGGTGGGTGACAAAGGTCATACCAAGAAACTTTACGGTGTCGAAAAAGGGGATGCGGAAATCCCCTATTCGCAGATTGGCGGTATGACAGCGCAAATGACGCTTGTCACGGTAAAATATCATGGCTTTAGTCTTTTCTAGGGAGAGCTAGAATCCCATCTTGGATGTCCACTTGTGAATGGCACCCAAAGTGGTGTTAAGGCGACGTAATATGTGTGGTAAGGTGGGGGAGGTGTAGTATACGGCAAAGTCATCAACAAAAAGACTATGAGATACTCCCGCCACAAGGCAATCAGAAATTTCGTTGATCGCAATGATAAAGAGTGTCCCACTAAGAACACAGCCTTGGGGTATTCCGGATTGAAGTGGCATGCAGCACGACAGCTGTCCCCCAGTCTTGACCTGGAAAGTTCGATCCGTCAAATAGGCTTTTGAGAACAAGGGGAGAGGGCCCCTCATGCCAGAGTCATACAAAAGTTTGAGAATCCTGTGTCTCCAAGTCATATCGTACACCTTCGCTATATAAAAACATATGGCCACAGTAGGATGGCGGTTAACAAAACCTGCCCGTACTTGGTGTTCGAGAGGGGTTAGGGAATGCAGAGTAGATCTACCGGGACGCGACCCATTTTGGTATGGTGACAGAAGGCCATTCGTTTCAGCATAATGGATTAATCTGGGATTAACCATTTTCTCCATTAACTTGAACAGGCAAGACGTGAGGACAATGGGTCTGTAATTAAAAGATGTTGGGGCCTTACCAGGTTTGGGGACCGGGACCGTGTAAGTGTGTCACTAAATCGGAGGGACGTAATTTACACTCCAAAACTGGTTGTATAAACGGAGGAGAAATTGTAGAGCATCCTCATGAAGATGTCTGACAAGCACATAAACTATATATGAGAAGGGAGATTATTTCACTCCATTACGTTAGGACTTTGGCTTTCTCGAAATTAAAAGAAAAGTATGTCCTTACATTCAAGAATAGTCATTGATATAAGTTACTGACAAGACCTAGCATTATTTTATTTGATAGAACGTGACAATCCATCTCACTGAGGGTATCTCGTTGTTATATGTTTTATTACTTTCCCTTCAAACTTAGAGGTGTGTGAATTTGTATTTTGTTTTTGTATGTTCATTGTTTTCTTCTGTGTTGTCCCTATTTGGGCTCTGCCTTTAGTCGGCCAACCCCAGAAAAAAACAAAAACAGGAAAAGTGGGGAATGGGCCTGAGTAAATACATACATACATGCCTTCGAACTTATTGAACAAATACAGGAGAGGTGGAAGCCATTAAATTAAGTTCAGTAAGGTAGACTAGGTTAGGTTACCTAACCTAGGTAAGTTACATTTGCTTAAGGGGGAGGTAGTCGCTTTTTCTGGACCCCTTTCTCCCTCATGTTTAGCATTTTAGTTTTTAGATTTAAAGCCGTTATTCCATTAGTTTATCGAATTAAAGACCTTTTGCCCCATTTCTTTGTCAATAATAAGACCTTTTGTGCCATTTACTGTGGGTGTCGATTTTTTCCTGTCGAGCGATAGCGAGCCTGTAATTTTAGAAGGAACCGGCCTTCGGGCGGAACATTTTTCTAGCGAAAAATGTACACATTTATCTTGAAAGGGAGTAACATTTTAAACTTGATGGAGGTCTAGTGAGGAAACTCAAAATATGTTAATAAATAAATACATATACCAAAAAAACAAGCACTTGATCCGGATAATATAATTTACCTTTCAAACACGATCAAGTACAGATGAGTACAAAGGAAATCAAGCAGAAACAGGTCTAGTGACCCCTCTAGACTGCTTGTCATCCAAAACACTGAGGATAAAGTGTCCGAACAGTGGTTTAGAGTGGGTAAGGGAAAATTGGGAAGGGAACTACTGCCCTGGAACTAATGTCCGTGGTAGGATTAGGAAGTTAGTAGGGGACAGATGGGTTAGTAACATAACACAGTTATAAGTGATCTTTCGTATATCTGGGAAAAAGAGAGTAACGTTTTAGTAATATATACAGGTATACGCAATAATCCTTGATGAATCTGAGGAGGGAATAAAATAAAGTTATTCATTTACAAACACAAGTTGACAACTCGATTGAAGAAGAAATTCTTAGATTCGTGTGAGTTAAAAGTTTTACCAATAATTTTGCAACCGTTTCCCCGCGTGTAATTAGATTGGTCGATAGTGAAGTACTTCGACCAATCTAATTACACACAGGGAAACGGTTGCAAAACTATTGGTCAAACTTTTAACTCACACGAATCTACGAGTGTACCCGTAAGCATGCGTAATTTGCTGCTGGACACATAAACACACCATCGCTTACATGTGTGTGTGTGTGTGTGTGTGCGTTACCTTGTGTGTTTGTGTGTGTCTATATGTGTATGGGTGTGTGTGTGTATGTCTGTCTGTGTGCGTTACCTTGTGTGTGTGTGTGTGTGTTTATATGTGTGTTTGTGCGTGTCTGTGTGTGTGTGTGTGTGTGTATCTGTCTGTCTGTGTGCGTTACCGTGTGTGTGTGTGTGTGTCTATATGTGTATGTGTCTCATCCCCAGACAATCACTATACCGACAGTAAAATTAAAATTAAACCTTGTATGGCCTTTAAGCTGTAGAAAATCGCCTAATGATAGCCAGAATAAACTGTTAAAATGCTGCATAATCCTCAAGGTATATATATTAGGTTGTGTTGTGTTTGGTTAAGGAGGGGTATTATATTTTTTACATTTTATTATATACAGTACATATTTATAGTTTGCTCCCTAAACCTCTATCAAGTTTGATAAAAAACACCCCCAAGACCCCCTTTCGAGATAATTGTGTACACATTTTGGTAGAAAAATGTCCCATTCGGTTCCTAAATTACTGGCTAGCTATCATTCGCCAAGAACAAATTGACACCTTTAATATTGACAAAGAAATGGGGTGAATGGTCTTAACATTGCTAAACTAATGGGATGAACGTTGTAAAATATCACAACTAATGGGGCCAAGGATGAAGAAGAAGGGGTCCAGAAAAAAGAAATGCCTCGCCTAATAATAATAATAGGTTAATAAGTAACACCCCATTCTTAACATTAATCATCCATTACAAACTCCAATGTACTTGAATAAACTAATGAAAGCATATGGTCCTCCCGGGATTCGAACTCGGGACACCACACCCAGAACATAAGCATCTAAACCATTACACCACAAACACAGCTTTAATAGGCCTACCTGAATTTCGAGAACAAAAAATAAATCGGTCATATTAGACGTGAACGTAACCGGACAAAGCGACACACAGAACTCTCCTGATCGGCGCACTACTATAGTAAAATTGCACCAGAATGCATTGCATTAGAAATGGATATAATTGGTATCCAAACCTTCAGATGTTTGGGTAAAATAAAAAGTTGCGCAATAAATATCGTTTTCTCTAGTGAGATTAGTATATAGAAAACTAAATATGAGCAATAACTATTATATAGTCGTATAATAACTTGATTATTTACATATTTAGTTTGCGTTTCCTAGACTACCTTCGCGTAATACACGTAAGGAATGTCTAATATAGATTAATATCAATAAATAATTATCTTAAATGTCCTCAGACTCGAGAACAAAATTATATGTCGTAATGTGTAGCCTATGTTTTGGTTCAGCTCCTGAAAGTTGATCATTGTGACTCGAGTTTCTCGGAAATTGGACGTGAAATACGTTACGTTGATACTTTCTTCAGCTGTGTGAGTTATACGATCGTTTTTATAACTTGATACTATAAGCAATTGTTCCATAAACAATTCCTTTATATATTAACCGTGAATTGTACAATTATTTTCGTCAATTAAAGTATTAAATAGGATCGTTGTTTGACATGTCTTCCAAGATAGCCACTATCCCTTCGAGTTTAATTCTACATACTGTTAAGGGTACTTCACACAGTCAGGAATGCGAGCTAGAATCACTAGGAGTAGCTGAAAATTCGGATTCCTGGGCCTATTCGCGGTGAAAATCGATGACTCCTAGTGACTCTAGCGATATCCTAGTGACTCCTGTTAGACTCCCAGTGACTCCAAACCAGTCGCGGGCGATTGGCCCTGTCCGACAAAATGTTCACCGTGTTTTAAAGTTCTCGCCGCGAGTCGGACCACTCCCAGTGATTCCTGGTGACTCCCAGTGATTCCCCAGTAACTCCCAGTGAGTCCTGGTGATTCTCGGTGATTCGTATCTGATTCGCGGACAGGTTTCGGTTTCAGTTTCAGTTCTCAGTTTCACCGGGAGTCACTGGGATAAAGATAGGTAATACATGCGAGCCACTGAGGGTCACTGGGAATCGACGGGAGTCACCAGGAACCACTGGGAGTCACCGAGCATGCTCTCCAAGCGGCAGGGGCGCCCACAGAGATACCTGTAGTGGGCGCACATGTAATAAAGGGCCCGCTAGTCATGGGTGTGGGTGGTGAGCAAAGCAAGCCTACTCTCCTGGGGATCCCCCACCCCCCCAACAATTGTGCAGTATTTAATAATTGTAGGTGCATTCGAAAGCTATCTCAAAGTGAAATGAAGGTAGATTAATAATTATATTATTCATATAAACCTGTAATACTCCTCACGTGAAAGTATAATATACAGTATACCGGTAGTTTACTTTTCTTGGTCAAACATTATAAATAGGCCTAGTATTAACCTGTGTAAGTACAATTTCCCACAAGACATTGTATTCACCCAGTGATTGTGTGTAGAGAAGGAAATTACGGTAGGTGAGGTAATTAATAATGTGAACAATGTATGGTCAATGTTACAATACCCTACTTGTAGTCTACAAGTTCTGCAACTCCCCTTACCTAACATAACGAGAGTGGCGGATACGTGTTTGTATGTATTTTGAAATGTAAAGTTCGCTTGGTGGTAGTAAACAGAGTTTTGGATTACTAGTTCGAGGGGCGTTGTAGTCGCCGGGGTAGACTTTGAGCCAGCGGAATCATGGCTTGGTTGTTTAGGGGCCGTTGTAGTCGCCGGTTAATAATCTAGAAGTTCTGCAACTTCCCTGACCTAACCTAAGCAAACTAACACAACCTATAAGTGTTACCTATTTTAGGTAATCGTATGAAATATTACAAAACACGTAACGAATGAAAACAACAAGGTGGGAAGGATTAACTATCCACTATTTAGACAATAGTTTAACCTATAAAAAAGCGAGCTGTGTGTAGTGAACACCACAGTTCTGGGCGGCAATATTAGGCTCCAATCCTGCCTATAATCGTCATTTTACGATAAATATCGTTATTACTTATTCATATGCGCCTATTTTACATTTACTATGAAGATAGTAACCTGTAACAACAATAAAACAAGTGGGAATATAATTTTTCTGGTCAAAATCGCGAATAAACCTGGAGCGGCCCATTCATGAATTGTGGAGCACAGTGAGGCAACCCCTCCCCTGGCGAGGCCTCAAGCTTGACTGACTCATTCACCCACACCCTACCTCTGCCAACACACTCGCTAGGCACATATCCACAGCCTGCAACCAGTTTGCTAATGTTAGCACGAAAATATACCAAAGAATTAGGGAATAACAGGGAAAATAGGTGATAATTGAAGGGGGGAGGGGAAAGGAGGGAAGGAGGGGATGTGGAGGAGTGATATGAAGTACGGAGGATTTTTTTTTTTTTTTTTTTTTTTTAAGTGCTACTGGGGCCTTTTAAATTTTTTGTTTAGGCCTTCCCTCTTAACCTCTGAAGTGCGCATGGGGGTAATTGGAAACGTCCCCCTGTGCTGACGTATTTGAGGTGTTTCCGTCACTAAAATATTCATTGTGCCATTAATAGCATTAATACTTATCCATATGCGCCTATTATGGGTTGATTATAAAGGTATTAACCTGAAACAACAATAAAACGAGTGAAAACAGCGTTTGGATGGTCAAAATCGGAGATATAGCCCGCGAGTTGTATAATGTATGGGTGAGGCAATCTGCTTTCCCGCCAATTTCCCCCAAGGCCACTGAGACACAGTCGATCGATACTCTCTCTCTCTCTCTTGCACTCGCTTGCTATCAGTGATGATCACACCCTCCAATCGGATTTCTAATGTTAGCACGAAAATATACCTCACAATAAGGGAATAACAGGGAAAATAGGTGATAACTGAAGGAGAGGAGGAAAGTGGGGAAGGACGGGAGGTAGAGGACTGAGATTTTGCATGGCCCAGGGGCCCAAAAAAAAAAAAAATTTTTTTTTTTTTTTTTTTTTTTTTTGTTTTTTTTCGATGTCAAAAGTTGATTTTTTTTTTCTCTGACTCTTAAGAGTCTCCCCGCAGTGCGCCGGGGGAACTCTTAAGAGTCTCCCCGCAGCTCCCGGGTTAAGAGATTTGCCGCCGTCGCCCAGTAAAACCTCTTAAAAGCTTTTTCGCCATTCCTGGGTTAAATATATTTGTTTCGTAAAGTATAGTAAGCATTGATATCATGACCTTACGGTACATAATAATACAGACTTATCGTATTATATCAACTCCTTTAGACTCATATAACGCTACTGCGTCATATGGAACTTATGCCAAATAACTCATATGACGCGATCGCGTCATATGGACTTATCTTCATAGCTCTCTAATAAGTTATATGACGCTCTAGCGTCATATGGAGCTCAGTAAGTTCGGTAAGTTAGATGAAAATCTATCGATTGGTGGCAACCCCAAGTTTCTCCGACAATTCTAACGGTCCCGCAGTGTAGTTTTGACAGTTGTGGGGTACAGTGGCAATGATACCGGCTCCCGCCTCCTCGGACTTACTGGAACATAATATGACGGAGGGAGCTAATGTCTGTAAAGATGTATGAATACAGTCATAATACTTAATGATGATGTGGCGTGGCACAGCTTGGGGGTCCCTTATATAGGGGCTGTGCACAATGGGGACCATGCTTGGCATACTCGCATCTCTTTCCTAACAACTCCCAGTGATGCTCGGTGACTCCCAATGACTCCTATCTAACTCCCAGTGACTCTTGTATTACTCCTATCGACTCGTATATTACACTAATCCGAAAGCAACCGTTAATTTTCAACTTTTCAATAACTTGCACTTCATTCCCGGTTTTATCCCGGTGATTCCTGGCGACTCCCAGTGACTCCCAATGATTCGCAGGTACACTCCCGCTGGCTCCTACGGTGTTGTGAGTGCACGGGGAATTTCAGACAGTCGCGGTCGTATTCCCAGGAATCTACAGGAGTCATTACTCCTAGTGATTCTAGCTCGCATTCCTGACTGTGTGAAGTACCCTTTAAGGTATGTCCCACCTGCTTCCTCAAATGTGGTCAAGTTGCCACAAACTCTAAAAATTAAGCTGCAATATAAAACTAAAAAATGGTATGTTTGTAACATTTTTAAAACCGATAGTAAAATAACGTTAAACGAAACACATTGGGTCACGACGGATGGCCAACTGGAGTATCAGTTTGACCAAGGGATACCTTTGACCCTTTCAAAGGGCTTCTCTAAAATTCAATTGAATTTAAAATGGGGCCGCAAAACGCTACAAAAGTATATTATTGACATAATGGCCGATCAGTTCCAGGGATCTTCCGTTAATTGTACCATGGTGATAAATACGTCTGTTAATACTATTGTGGACCCCTGTAAACCAAAGGGGGTTCTTTGTTAACCAGGGGAGGTTCATTGTGAACCAGAGGAGGTGCCTGGTGAACCAGAGGAGGTGCTTGGTGAAGCAGAGGAGGTGCCTGGTGAACCAGAGGAGGTGCCCGGTGAACCAGAGGAGGTGCTTGGTGAACCAGAGAAGGTGCCGGGTGAACCAGAGAAGCTGCCCGGTGAACCAGAGGAGGTGCCTGGTGAACCAGTTACTGTCACTGATCAAGGTACCATAACAGACATAGTTACTGTCACTGATCAAGGAACCTGCATGGATGGAGTTACCTTCACTGATCAAGGTATCATGACAGACATAGTTAATATCACTGATCAAGGTACCATGACAGACATAGTTACTGTCACTGATCAAGGAACCTGCAAGGACGAAGTTTCCGTCACTGGAGCTCCCCCTGAAGGTGCTGAAGCTCCTCCTGAAGGTGTTGAAGCTCCACCTGAGGGTGCTCAAGCTCCACCTGTAGGTACTGAAACTATGCCTGTGGGTACTGCAGCACTCTCTGTACCAAAAGATTTACATTCTTCCAAACTGGTAAAATTGCGTTCAGTGAATCTGTTGGATAGTAAGCATAGATTAATGCTCCAGTATAAAAGTATGGAATTGTTGGGTGAAGGTACTTACTGGAAGGCTTATTTAGCTTATCGTAAAGAAGGTGTAGAAGAAGTTATAAAAATAGGAAAAGAACGGGCCAAGGTAAAGGGGTTCGTTGAGGAGGCTAGCATAATGCATGAGCTAAATGGTGCTGGAGTGGTACCGTACCTTCGGGCGGTGGCCCATGATGCACCGATGATGGTCATATCATATTGTAAAGGGAAACCACTTCATAAACTAGAATGTCCTGAAGATGTTGAAGCAGAATGGCTTTGGTGGATGACGGTGTTCAAGAGTGTAGTACTAAAGTATTGTAGTTTCACACAACAAAGTATGTTCATAATTATATTAAAAGTGAAAACGTACTAATAGATAGTGATGAGGCCCATCCAAAAGCATATCTCATTGATGTAGACATGTCCCTAAACACAGGCATTCCTCCAGCATGTTGAAAGCAGCATACCTTGAAAGATGTTAACAAATATAGCTCTGTTGCTTTTTGGGTGTAAGTAGTCTCCCTGTGAGTGATGTTTATTTGGTAGGTCAAATGTTCATCTTCATGCTAAAGGTTATTAATGATCGGAAACAAGACCTTATGGCGTGGCCAGGTCAATTCATAGAATTACTGAAATCTATGACGGCTTTTGATTATCGTATTAGACCATCAATACCAGCACATATAACCTTATTTCAAGGTTATGTCTAGTTAACCCTTTGCAGATTGTGACACATTCTGAAACTCCATTCTATATATCATTAAACGATTTTATTCAATTTAAGAAGGATCTGTGGGAACGATAAAGTTAAAGACTATCTCAATTAACCCTTTAACTTTCTTATACCCGTCCTAATCGGCATGAAAATCGTCTACAATCAGAGAAGAGATATGTAATCGAATCGTGAAAAGGTTAAGATTATCAGTGATTGGGACACTGTTTACTACCTTCACGACGATAAGAAACAAAAATAATGAAATCTTGAAAGGACCCGTCACCAAGTTTTAGAAATATCCTCAGGCAACTGAGTAATTACATTTTCAAAGGAAAGTCAACCACTCAGAGTGAAGCATTAGTGTCAGCAGGGTCAACGTGTGAGCAGGACGACGGACATTGACATCGGCTGACCCTTGGCGTCGGCTGACCCTTGGTGTCGGCTGACCCTTGGCGTCGGCTGACTCTTGGTGTCGGCTTACCTTTGGCATCGCTGACCCTTGGCATCGGCTGACCCTTTAAATACGATGTTATCATTTTCATTCTATTTTGGCAAACAATAGACAAGTTTAATCAACTTAAGGAAACTATCTAGGAATCAAAGGGTTAAAACAAATCTACATTATCCCTCTGATTCTCAAAGGTCCTTCCTAAGCTGAATAAAATCGTCTGATGATAACAACGAATGAACTTGTCATCAATTAAATAGGTTAACCTAACTAAACAGCAGCCTAGCATAATTTAGACTTACTTAACATACTGTACAGTATAACTAGCTCTTCCACAGCTTTAGGCAGATAGCTAAAAATCTCTCCAACAATTTTACTTCCTCGTCTTTTATTCCTCTTTTCCACTCAATGGTACCACTGTCACTTCTTCTGACAAAGCCGAACTCTTCACTCAAACTTTCGCTAAAAACTCAATCTGGGATGATTCCAATGCTATTACTCCCTCTGCACCCCCCCTCTCTCTTATTTATGCTAAATATCTTATCCTAATCTTTTCTAAGGATGTACTTTCTACCCTCTCTGGGCTGAATACTAAGTATAAGCATACAGACCAGAGGGTGTTCCTGCTTTTGTACTATA
Organism: Paralithodes platypus; assembly: GCA_032716605.1. NCBI lineage: Eukaryota > Metazoa > Arthropoda > Malacostraca > Decapoda > Lithodidae > Paralithodes > Paralithodes platypus. The sequence goes on from CM064562.1 coordinate 22,864,785, forward strand.
AAACTGTTCTTCCGTGCTGATTCCCTGCCTAGGCAAACTCTTCTGTTCACTGTCTTTCCTTTAACATCTTCCCTTTGTGCGGGAAGTTTGCTCTCCTTCAACCTGTCCCAAAGAAGGGTGACGCTCTCAACCCTCCATCTATCGTCTAATGGGCAACTTTCTAGTTTCGGGCTATAAGGAAGCAGGAGCCGGGACAGGCACGAGCCAGCGGCCCAGGGTTAGCTCACTGGGACCGGTTAGAGACGGGCAATATACCACCAGCCAGGTATATGCTGGTAGGGACCGGCAGGAGCCGGCGTCCCGTGGCTAGCTGACTGGGGCCGGCAGTCAACAGCGGCCCGGGGCTAGCTCACTGGGACTGGCAGGAACTGGCGATCTGAGACTAGCTGATTGGGACCTGCAGGAGCCGGCAGCCTTGGGCCAGGTGACTGGGACGGGTAGGAGCGGTGGCCCAGTGCTAGTTGATTGTGGCTGGCAGGAGCCGGTGTACCGGGATAGATTACTGGGCCGGTAGCAGCCTGCGTCCCAGGGCTAGCCAACTTGGCCCGGCGGACGGGGATAGTTGACTGGGGCTGTTAGGATACGGCGGCCCAGCGCTAGTTGACTGGAGCTGGCAGGAGACACTAGCCCAGGGCTAGCTGACTGGAACCGATGGCCTGGGGCTGGCTGACTGGGGCTGACGGCTTGGGGCTACCTGACTGGGACAGGCGGCCCAGGGCTATCTTAGAGGGGCTGGTTAGAGCCGGCTGCCCAGGGCTACCTGACTAGGGCATGCAAGAGCAATTGGGGCTGGGCCTAGCAGACCTGGGGGCAACAGGAGCCAGCGGCCCAGGGCTAGCAGACTAGGACCGGCAGTAGCGTTGGCGCAGAACTAGCTGACTGGAAACCATCAGGAGCTGGCGGCCCAGGACTAGCTGACTGGGACCAGCAGGAGCCGGGGGACCAGGATTAGGTGACTTGGAACCGCAAGAGCCGGCGGTTTGAGACTAGCTAACTGTGCCCGACAGGAGCCGGCGGCCTGGGCTAGCTGACTGGGGCCGACAAGAGCCGGCGACCCATGGTTAGCTGACTGAGGCCAACAAGAGTCACTGGCCCGAGGCTACCTAACTGTTGCCGGCAGGAGTCGACGACCCGGGAATAGGTCACTGGGTCTGGCAGATACCGGCAGCTCTGAGCTTGCTGACTGGGACTGGTAGGAGCCGGATGCCAGGGGCTAGCTGACTGAGGCCGGCAGGAGCCAGTGGCCTGGGCTAACTCACTGAGACTGGCAGGAGCTGGTAGCCCGAGGCTACTGGACTGGGACCAGCAGGAACCGGTGATACCTTACCTTGTGATACCTTGTGATGTGTTCGCCACACTTCTAGCGGTACCAAGGAGCACGCCGCCCCTCGTTCTGGGGGGTGATTTGGTGCAGCAGGACTGTTTTGACAGCAACAGCTGCTGCTCCCTTGCGAAGACGGGCTCTTGTCTGGCACTTTTTGCAGTTTCGGACATCGAGAGCTCTCTTGAAGTTGTCTTAACGAGGACGTCCCCTCATGTCTCTTACTCGCCGTGGGAGTTTGTTGAAGAGACGGTGGGCCTCTGTGTGATAAAACCAGCCCTCTCGCAAGAGAGCCCATAGCACCCCACTGCTTATTTCATCCGGGGGATATTGCATTCCCAGCACTCTCCTATCAACTGAATTTCATGACTATCGGAAGTATGTAGGTTCTGCGTACTAAAACCCTCTGTGATTTTCCATGTGTATATTATTAGGTAACTTCCTCTTCTACGTTCCAGCGAGTACAGTTTCAGTGCTCTTAAACCGCTCCCAATAGTTGTAGCTGGTTTAACTAACTTATATAACGAAGTGAAAATTTCTTTGTACACTCTCTAAGTCATTTATTTCACATCCCCCCGCTTTGTACGGATGTTAATACGCTAACAGCTACAGTATTCAAAGCCACCGGTAGCACTAGAGATTTGAAGAGTGTTATTCTAGGTAATTCACCGTGCGAGTTTTTAAATGTACGCAGAATTCAATCCATTAGACGTTTCTTTGACCTGGTTTATGTACTCTTGAAACCCATATTTTCAGACATTTACACCCCAACGTCTTTCACGCTGTCTTTCCCGTTTCTATTATATGGTTAGATTCTTGTTAAGTAATTTGTATTTTCCTTTAACGCCATTAGTATCTCTGTACCGTATTAATTGGAATTTGTCTTCATAGAATTGGCATGTTGTTTTCCACCGGTCCACTGGAACACTACATTATTTATGTCTTCCTGCAGTTGGCCCATGTCCTCTTTGTGTGTTACTATCTTGTTTAATTTTGAGTCATCAGACAAAAGACGACACCGTTACTGTGTCTAGTGTTGGTAATCTATGTCGCTAATTTAGTACTGAGGAACAGAAGGTGCGCTAGCACTGTTCCTTGGGGCACTGAGCTTTTGACATCCGACCGGAGGCTCAGATGTGACTTGGTTTACTGCTACTGATTATTTCTGGTTTACGAGGAAATTGTATATCCACTGTCCGATGTTCCCTGTTATACCTTTTTGCTTTTAGTTTGTGGGCTATTATACCATGGTCCAACATTTATCAAATGCCATTAGCAAAAATCGGTGTAAATGACATCCCCGTTTTTCTTTTCTTCTAGCGCTTTTTAGAATTTCAGTCATAGTGTTTCCAAAAGTTGTGAGAGACATAATCCTCTTCCCGCTCTGAACCCATGTTGGACCGGTGTTGTGTTAGTTTCATTTGCCTCCATGAATGTTGAGATTTTGCTTCGCAGGACTCGCTCGGAAAACTTTAATGATTGTGGGAGCGTTAGAGCTACCGGGTGGTAGTTTTTTGGTAGTGCTTTACTCCCCTCCTTTATGCAGTTGGGGCAATTATTGCGTTTTTCAGGCTATCTGGTCATTTCAACCAGTGTCTCTAGACTCCTTCTCCACATTATAGCCAAGGGTTTTGAGAGGTTTTACGTACATTCTTCATTAGTGATCGCTTCCATGAGTCCGGGCCTGGTGCCGAGTGGGATGGCATGTTGGAAATGGCCTCTTCTATGTCTTTTGAGAATCCGAAATTCAATTATCAGCAATCTGGGGGGGTTTCCGTGGGGGAGGTTTCTATGAAAAATATATTTTGGTCTCTGATTGGCTTTTGTTTCATCAGGCTCACTGAATGCCATTTCATAACTGCCTGCGTATAAGAGTTGCGCTCATTTCCTTTTTGTCCCTGTGAATGAGCCGTCCCCTTTGCTTAGTGGGCCGATGGTTTGATGCTGTTTTAGCCTTTTGTTGGGCGTATGAAAGAAGTATTTTGGGATTTTCCTTTATATACCAATGCAATAGCTTTCCTCTCCTCTTCCATATGTTGTAGGTTCATATGATTATTTCTTAGTCTTTGTTCAATTTCCAAAAAATTTCTCTATCTATTTCGGTCTTTTGGTATCCTGTAGATTTTGATGTGTGCGTTTTGTGTGTGAGTAATTTTCTTCTTCTGGACAGCCTCCTTCTTTCCCGATCTTGTTTGCTTCTTCGTCTTGTTTGTCTTGCGGGTATATGGTGGCTTACAAGATTTGGGTCATGGTTTCTGTTCTTTAGGACTAGACAATTTGCTGGTGTCAGGTTATCTTTAGTTATTCATTAAATCTTTTGGCCAGCCTATTTCCTCAATTTCTTGATTTTATTTTTTGCTTTTTTTTTTTCTTTTCTGTCTGTATTCCAACTACGCCATCTCGGGCATAGGCTGATAGCCTTTACACTCTACCGCTGAACACGGTGAGGCACGTTGAGGCTCTTGTTCCAAGTCTAGGGAGTGAAGGACATGCGAAGCACCCCGGCTCGCAGCAATACATTCTCTGAAGCCGCATCGCCCTCCTGCGCTTCACAGTCTCACCCTCCACACTCGGACCATCACTCTCAGAACGCCACCTATTGAGCAATTAACTCACTAGGCATTGCCCACCTGCTAGCATATTTTTGAATATGGGAACTAATTCATACAATGCTATTTTAAATCAGGGAACACAAGGAGGGTATTTTTTTGGCATTTCGGTGGTGCTGTGGTAATGCACTGATACTAGGTACAGCACAAATTCAATCCCAGTAATATCTTCCCATTGACATATTGGGCGAGTCGAACCCGGGTCCAGGGATTACTAGTCCAGAAATACTGGCAAGACAAGCTCCGCAAAACCTCCCCTCTTTACATCTTCACACCTAATGTTTTTGTTCATTGAAGTATTAATTTTACTGAAGGGGCCGGTTTTTGTTCTCGATTCTGCGGGTGTCTGTACACTTGTTAAGGTTGTTTTGATCTCAATTACTTTATGATTCGAGTATGTTGTGTCCGATATGTTAATGCTGTGTATGTAATGAGAGTCATTTTTAGTGAAGACCAGGTTTTATTGATATTGTTTTCACGTTGTGTGTGGGTTCGCGCAATATGCTGGGTAAGATTACACAAATAGCAAAGTTCTAAAAGAAAAAGCTCTATCGGATTGGTATTTGCATTCTCCGGTGTTATGTGCCACTACCTGGTTTTCTAGTTGTTCTCAATTTAATGTTTGGGAGGTTAAAGTCGATAGCCCATATAATATTTGGTGTTGGGTTCCCCAGGGTTTACCACTTCTGATTTTATTTTGTTGAGCTGGGTTTTTGAATTTTTCTAGGGGATGAGTCTGGAGAGGCCTGTTAGTAAACAATAACTGCCCTAAAATGTAGGGATTCTATTTTAACTCCACGTATTTCCACCACATTATTACTGTTATTTAGAAATTCAGTACATATCAGTGAGTCGTGGGAATTTTACAGGTGTCAAGGGCTAGCTGACTAGGGCCTGATCAAGCCGGTGGCCGGGAAGAGAAATGGGACTGGCAAAGTAGCAGGCGCGCAGGGGGAAATAATTGTGGCCGTTTTTTCCCAAGAGCCAGTGGTCTGGGGCTAGGATGACAGGGCGGTTAGCATGCCTCCATCCCAGGGATAACCGACATGTACTGGGGAGCACGGGGCTAACTAACTGACTGGGGCCGTAAGGTTCCGGCGGCAAGGGCTCGCTGACTGAAGCCATCAGGAGCCGTCAGTCCAGGGGCTAGTTGATTGGGGAAAGTTGCACAGGTTGGAGAGTTGGACAGGAAGTAGGGGTGGGATTGTGTTATCAAGACGGGTACTAAGGAATCGCTTATATAGAAGAGGGGGTAGACAAGAGAAAGCTTATGAGGAACACCGGATTCTTGTAATAGCGATAGAATAGTAAGAGAAATGCAACATTGAGGCGAAGAGAGAGAGATTGCAAAAGATCAATGAGTGGGGACGTTGGAGTGTTGTGGGGATGAGTCGAAAGGCTTTCTTTTCTACTTTGCCTCGCCGTTGCAGAGTGATGAGAGGACCCCTCCATCACACTGCGAACAATACTCCATACATGGATGCAATGTTCTCCTGTACTCCCCCGGGGATACGGGGGGCCTTCATCTCATGGTGGAGGGAAAAAAAAAAAAAAGGAATATGCCCCACCGACATCCTACTGCGTGTGTAGTAACATAGGCGACTAATAGGGGAAACTGGGGGTTACATTGTAGGCACCAATCGAACAGGGCTATACCCAGGAGAGGCTGTATGCATTTGATAAGGAGTTGCTGG
>CM064562.1:22870508-22986559 GCA_032716605.1 Paralithodes platypus
TGAAAGTAGAGTAGCCTAGGCCCTATATACATTATTAGGCGCAGAATAGACTTTCAGACCAGAAGAAAATAAAATGTGATTGTACATTTATGATACTTTCAAAATTAACACTAGCCTATGTGACACTACTAAAATGAGTCTTGATCAGGCTTAGGCCTAGGCCGATATGCAATAATTTAGCCTACAATGCTTTGAGGCATTTTGAGGGGATTAGGGTAACCGAGAACGTAGTTGAGGTTTAAGAAAACATTAATATAAATCAAATTACACTAACCTAGGCCTAGCCTAACTGAAGTGACGCGCCGCTATAGCCTAGCCAATTTCGCAAGTGAGACCATGAAGTCACGCACTAATAAAAATCGCACTAAATAGAAGTAAAGTATCAAATTCAAATGGAAATAAATAAATCGAGACAGTAGGAATATCATTACTCACTCCATACGATGGAAATCGAAACCGTAGGCCTAGGCTAGGCTATGGAAAATTTGTTAACTTGGGCCACGAATATTAGGCCGAGCCTAGGCTTAATAAGCCTAACCGCTTCATTATATATATATTAGTTTATAAAAGGTAAGACTAATTTAACTATTCACTTCAAATACACCCATAAGCTTTTCAAATAGCCTATCTAATCATAAATAAAGACGACGCCTATCATGTGGTCCCGAACACGTGGCGTTGGCTAAACAACTAACCATACAATATAGGCTAGGCTATCCGAATTAAAGGGTTTTCGCATATTTCATCTAATATTCCGTCTTTATCGTAACTCAGCTCTCTACATCTCAGTATTAATGATATTTTGACAATATCCATATCCAAAATAAATAAATCTAGACTGATTGATAATTAAAATATATTAGCGCCAGGGAAGTGGATTCGATTATGAGTATGTGATGAGTTGCGGAGTTGATCGATCGAATCTTCTTGGGCCTCCAAGTCTTCAACTATTTGTGTGTACATTTAAGCAATGGTTATTAAGTAATCTCCATTATCATGTCTTTCTTAGCATTTTCACACATCAAATCACATACGAAAAATCACGAAATTTAGAAGGTGCACTAGATTCCCGCACAACATAAATTGGCTTGGTTTTTGGCGGGCGCTGGAAGTGTAGGGGCTGTGTTTACCACAGGTGGTGGGAACCAAATTTTGCGGACTCAAGGTTGGCAAACATGGAGGTACTTTCAGAGCTACAAACCCGCAAATAGGCAGCCATTTTGGCCGCCAACGCTAATGCGCCACCAAAATGACACTTCCGCCATGGTGAAATTGGCTATTTGCTAAAGTGCCCAGCTCTGCCGGTGACACACCAGAAATGACCCAGTTATCTGACGGGGTCTGTCCGGTGGAACTACCCTCGGATCCAACTCGCCTTCGATAGGCACCGGGAGAGAGAGAGTTTGAATACCTAGTTTTTGATGGTGGGGGGGGGGGGGTAGGGTTAGACGGCTGACTGGTTTTGGCAGAAGCCGATTCCTGGCCTGACTTGGGTTGTGACTTATTCTTCTTATACCACTTGCCTGATTGTTTTCCCTGTTTCGATTTGTGCGGAGTACTTCCTTGAGCCGGGGGAGACATGGGGCCCTGAAAGGGCTTAGCACCACTAGGTTGTGACTTACCTCCACTCTTAGGCTTGGAGTACGGTTTCTTAAAGTGGTCCTTCCTAGCCTTGGAAAGTACTCAGCTGCAAGCTGTCAACCATATTATACACTGCCTTCCAAGTCTCAGGGTTGAGCAAAGAGGCAGTTAACACAGGTGACAGGGTTACCCGGTGACTAATGTCGTCCGGTAACTTCTTAAACCATATACACTCTCAAGTCCTGACGTGCACGAACAGCCTCCAACAAGGCTATTCTGATGTCCCCCAAGGACTGGATGGAATTCTGTAATAGAAAAACCGCCGGGATAAATCGGTGGCTTCCTAACATTCTGATCAGAAATAGCGGCTGTGGTCCTCGTGAGGGACTGGGCTATTTGGCGACTTAGTATAAATTGTGAAAATAGTCTAAAAGCTTTATTCCTCAATTTAAAGTCTCTGTCCAGATGTGCCGAAGGGGGAGTAGAAAAGGGTTCCTGCAAGTCCCAAAGAGACAATTTAGGGGCAGAAAAGAATTAAAAAAGAGCAGGAGGAACCCCTCCGGCTTGATTTATAGGCATTGAGAACCAAATGTGGTTGTCCTGAGGGATTTTATGGGAGGATTTTGACGTTATCGTAGCTGCAAAGTGTTGCGCCTCAGCCTCCCAGTCCACCCACGGGCCTAGACCTACCTGGCCCACCGCAGGACTGGATTGTGAGACTGATCTAGAACCGGAGTTGTATCCAACTCCGGCGTTAGCGTATTGAGCAATTTGATATCGTTCATGCCGTCAGACTTCGTCCAATCTGCAAAGATTCGTGCAAAGGAGGCAGGAGGTAATGCCGGAGTAGATGCAATACAACAAAATTCATGCGAATAAACATTAGGTATAGCTTTGTAACATCCAATAATTGACCCTGTTTATCTTTGGCCCTCAACTTCTTACTTTTACTCATCTCTATGGGGAAGTTTATCAAGAGGAGGGGGAGTAATGTCCGTGATGACACGAACATTGGTAGTTGTTAAGGAGGCGGGCACTGCAGTGCCACTCGCCGAGGTGGTCGCATGATTGACGTTAATAGGGGGAAGTGATATATTAGGTGGCAAACAACTCTGGCTGGCTCTAGAGGCCGCACAACTGAACCTATCGGGGGAGCTCCCGGCGTAGCTGTGGGAGTATCCTGAGATTGTTTTAGGAACATTGTATTGTCGCATTACCCTGTGTAAAATATAATCAAGATCATCAGCTGTTATACATTTACTTTGGGACCCCTTTGATGATTCTGACTCCACTTCTGGCCCTTTCCTCAGTATGTCTTGGTTGTGCTGAGGACAGTTCAACATCCTCCGGCTCATCCGGCACCTCCGTAATTTCCGGTTGTTGCCGGGGTTCAGACACTTGACCATTCACTGGCCATACTAAGTCAGGGACCAATGAAGGGATGGTCTCTACATTATCACTTTCCCTAACATTATCCTGAAAATGAACAATGGGTTCCACATTTGAGGGTTCAGACTGTCTCCATACACTGCGCCCCTGTTCAATAGGATTTTGGGAATCTGGTATCACTCGACTCACCTGAGAACCATCATAGTCTTGGTGTCTGCAAGCCGTGTAGCCACGGTATTGTTCTGCTAACACCCTTTGCGAAACTATTGGAGGCCTACTCACTGGCAAGTTAAAGTTCAATTTTGGGTAGGCAAACTGTACCTCTTTTAGTCCCCCCAAAGACTCCCCAGATTCATCCCTGGGAGTCGACTCAGCTCCCTCTGTCCCTACCTCGGAGCTGCTAGATTGGACGTTAGACAATGTGGAGGTAGAGGCAGAGGGCAAGTGGTCTAGACTCCGGCGTTAGCCGGTGCCGCGACTGCGTCTCCTCCGTGCGGGAACCTTTTGTGACCCTTATCAGATTTTCTGTGGCTTGACACCGCCGCGTCATCCTTATGTCTCTTGTGAGTCCTAGACGTCTCCCCTGATGACTGCCTGGACTGCTTGAGGGGAGACCTTGACCTGGACCTAGGGTGGTCCCGTGGCGAAGGAGAACGTCCCCTCTTGTGGCGGCCCGGGGGGGGTTGCCTTACTTGAGCCACTATCACTGCTACTCACTAACTCTTTTGATAGAATTTTGAGCTTAGCTTTAGATTTGGAAGTTGACTTAGACGGCGTGGATTTAAGAACAGGTGACTTTATTACTAGGTGCTCCCAGAGAGCTTCATCGTCGCAATGTAAAGCCTTATGTTCCTCTTGGCCATGTCCACTTCCTAGTCAGAATTATTTCTTGCTGTGATGTATTCATTCCATCTTACCTCTGACTTTTATTTCTGAAATATGTTCCGTGTTCTATATTTTCCTTTAAAAGACTGGTAGTCTCTTTTTATGGACCCCCTTCTCCCTCATGTTTAGCATATTAGTTTTAAGATTTTAAGACGTTCGTTCTATTAGTTTGACAATTTTCAGACCATATGCCCCATTTCTTTGTCAATATTAAGACCTTTCGTGCCATTTTGGTGTCGATATTTTCCTGGCGAGCAATAGCGAGCCTGTAATTTTAGAAGAAAGCGGCCTCCGGCCGGGAAATTTTTCTACCGAAAAATTTACAAATTTATCTTGAAAAGGGGTCAAGGGGGTGTTTTTTTAAAGCTTGATGGAGGTCTACCGAGGAAACGCAAACATCAATAAATACATAGACCAAAAACCAAGCACTACCCCCTTAATAGAGTTGTTTGCTGCTTTACTGATCCACTGGGGCTGCTTGTGTTACAGGATTGCTTGCAGCTTTAATGTTTACATTGATAGCTCACAGAGGGCTTCTCTCGGGCAACATAATGTACAGGGATCACGGGATGGGGACAGGAAAAGGAAGATAATGGTTAGTGATACTATAGTCCGTTCATTCTAGGTTGGGCAGAAATCGTAACTTATAACCTCTGTAACTCAAAACGGGCTAGAAAAATGAGCTGTCAATTTCCACACCTAATCCCTAGCCAAGTCTTCTGATTTGGTATAACTATTATCTCGATTACTCTAATCCTTATTGAGATAAGAGAGGTTAGAGGTTACAATTTCTGCCCAACCTAGAATAAACGGACTATAGTTTTTGAAGTATCAAGCGTGGGACCCATTCAGAACCGACGTCTTTATCATCGTACTGTGGCAACTATTAGACAATTATAATCAGTTTGGGAAGGATCTGTGGTAGCTAAAAGGATTAAATGAGATAGTCTGTAGCATTTTAGTTGCTAGAGGGCCTTCCTAACCTGAATAAAATAATCTAATAGTTGCCAGCTTATAAGGAAAAGGACGTCACCGGTACTGAATATGTTAACTATACATGAGTGATGATGATGATAAAGATTTTATTCTAGCCTTCTGAGCCAAAGGCCACTTATAAGGGTAGGAGACCAAGGATGGGAAGCGGAGATGCAAGGGTAGGTCAGTTATAAGTCATGGAGCATATGTATAACTTGTAGATAGGAACGGAGCGGTGCAAAGGTAAAGGTAGGGGTCACAAAGCGATTCGGAAAGGGAACGGTTCTGGAGATAACGCAAACGTTCATATCTAAAGTTATGGCAGGCGCACAATATATGGGAACTGTTTGACATTGCTGGCAATAGGGAGGTGGAGTTCTAGGTAGAGACATTAGGTAACCATATGTTAGTCTAGTATGGCCAAGATGAAGCCTGGTAAGCACATCCTGGTCAATACGAGCAGAGGAGGGAGGAGGAGTCCAGGGAAATACATCGTCCTTGAAAGAACGGAGATGTATAGTGGTAGGGAGACTCTTCCACTCCACACACCACTTATCACAGACTGTAGACTTAAGTACCGGAAAGACGTCAGGTAGACGCATGAGAGAGTCGCTAGGAGTGCCCCGCCTAGCTCTCTTGGCCAGAGTATCCACTCTCTCGTTCCCACTAATACCGACGTGGGCAGGGACCCAGCAGAACGTGATGGTATGGCCTATGAGCAGGACATGAATCAAGCTGGCAATGTGTCCAACAAGAGGGTCACGTGGTGCATAGCATTGTAGTGCCTGCAGGGCACTTAAGGAGTCACTGTATATGACAACGTGAGGAACGTTGCACGGGAGATCACCATTCACCAATCATGTCCAATGCACCCTGTATAGCTAATAATTCAGCAGTGAACACTGAGGAATACGGATGGAGTGTGCTCTGATGTGATCCATATTCAGATACTGCTGCACAACCTACTAAGCCATCCTCCTTGGAACCATCTGTATAAATGAAAATAGCAGGACGGTGATAGAGCAGGTGGTTCAAGGCCAGAGTGCGCAAAACAAACGCGTCAGTGGACTTGCCGGTCAAAGTCAGGTGAAAGCAAAAGGCGGGACGTCGAATGCACCGTGGCGGCACGGTGCACTCAGGTACTGAAGCCTGTGGGAATGGTATGCTGTGATTGGAAAATAGGTTCATGGCCACAAGGGGAAAGGATGGTGAATATTATCCAGTGGGCCGTCCGCGAAATACCTATCAGTAGGTGGCGACGCCGATAAGCGAACGGCAGAGGTCATCGTAACCAATATGCGATGATGATGAAGAGGCATCTCACCAGCCTCCGCCAGCATACTACTAATCCGGGAAGATCGAAAAGCCCCAAAGTTCAATCGGATCCCCAAGTGATGGACAGAGTGAGCCTTTGCAAACAGTGGGGGAAGCATTACCATATATTGGACAGCCATAGTCTAGGATCGATAGGACTATGGCTTTATAAAGCATAAATAAGGTGGGCCTATCCGCCCCCCAATGGATCCGAGCAACAGCCTTTATGACGTTTATGCGCTGGAAACAGCGGGCTTTCACTCCATTGATGTGATCAATCCAATTAAGGTGGGTGACAAAGGTCATACCAAGAAACTTTACGGTGTCGAAAAAGGGGATGCGGAAATCCCTATTCGCAGATTGGCGGTATGACAGCGCAAATGACGCTTGTCACGGTTAAAATATCATGGCTTTAGTCTTTTCTAGGGAGAGCTAGAATCCCATCTTGGATGTCCACTTGTGAATGGCACCCAAAGTGGTGTTAAGGCGACGTAATATGTGTGGTAAGGTGGGGGAGGTGTAGTATACGGCAAAGTCATCAACAAAAAGACTATGAGATACTCCCGCCACAAGGCAATCAGAAATTTCGTTGATCGCAATGATAAAGAGTGTCCCACTAAGAACACAGCCTTGGGGTATTCCGGATTGAAGTGGCATGCAGCACGACAGCTGTCCCCCAGTCTTGACCTGGAAAGTTCGATCCGTCAAATAGGCTTTTGAGAACAAGGGGAGAGGGCCCCTCATGCCAGAGTCATACAAAAGTTTGAGAATCCTGTGTCTCCAAGTCATATCGTACACCTTCGCTATATAAAAACATATGGCCACAGTAGGATGGCGGTTAACAAAACCTGCCCGTACTTGGTGTTCGAGAGGGGTTAGGGAATGCAGAGTAGATCTACCGGGACGCGACCCATTTTGGTATGGTGACAGAAGGCCATTCGTTTCAGCATAATGGATTAATCTGGGATTAACCATTTTTCTCCATTAACTTGAACAGGCAAGACGTGAGGACAATGGGTCTGTAATTAAAAGATGTTGGGGCCTTACCAGGTTTGGGGACCGGGACCGTGTAAGTGTGTCACTAAATCGGAGGGACGTAATTTACACTCCAAAACTGGTTGTATAAACGGAGGAGAAATTGTAGAGCATCCTCATGAAGATGTCTGACAAGCACATAAACTATACATGAGAAGGGAGATTATTTCACTCCATTACGTTATGACTTTGGCTTTCTCGAAATTAAAAGAAAAGTATGTCCTTACATTCAAGAATAGTCATTGATATAAGTTACTGACAAGACCTAGCATTATTTTATTTGATAGAACGTGACAATCCATCTCACTGAGGGTATCTCGTTGTTATATGTTTTATTACTTTCCCTTCAAAACTTAGAGGTGTGTGAATTTGTATTTTGTTTTTGTATGTTCATTGTTTTCTTCTGTGTTGTCCCTATTTGGGCTCTGCCTTTAGTCGGCCAACCCCAGAAAAAAACAAAAACAGGAAAAGTGGGGAATGGGCCTGAGTAAATACATACATACATGCCTTCGAACTTATTGAACAAATACAGGAGAGGTGGAAGCCATTAAATTAAGTTCAGTAAGGTAGACTAGGTTAGGTTACCTAACCTAGGTAAGTTACATTTGCTTAAGGGGGAGGTAGTCGCTTTTTCTGGACCCCTTTCTCCCTCATGTTTAGCATTTTAGTTTTTAGATTTAAAGCCGTTATTCCATTAGTTTATCGAATTAAAGACCTTTTGCCCCATTTCTTTGTCAATAATAAGACCTTTTGTGCCATTTACTGTGGGTGTCGATTTTTTCCTGTCGAGCGATAGCGAGCCTGTAATTTTAGAAGGAACCGGCCTTCGGGCGGAACATTTTTCTAGCGAAAAATGTACACATTTATCTTGAAAGGGAGTAACATTTTAAACTTGATGGAGGTCTAGTGAGGAAACTCAAAATATGTTAATGAATAAATACATATACCAAAAAAACAAGCACTTGATCCGGATAATATAATTTACCTTTCAAACACGATCAAGTACAGATGAGTACAAAGGAAATCAAGCAGAAACAGGTCTAGTGACCCCTCTAGACTGCTTGTCATCCAAAACACTGAGGATAAAGTGTCCGAACAGTGGTTTAGAGTGGGTAAGGGAAAATTGGGAAGGGAACTACTGCCCTGGAACTAATGTCCGTGGTAGGATTAGGAAGTTAGTAGGGGACAGATGGGTTAGTAACATAACACAGTTATAAGTGATCTTTCGTATATCTGGGAAAAAGAGAGTAACGTTTTAGTAATATATACAGGTATACGCAATAATCCTTGATGAATCTGAGGAGGGAATAAAATAAAGTTATTCATTTACAAACACAAGTTGACAACTCGATTGAAGAAGAAATTCTTAGATTCGTGTGAGTTAAAAGTTTTACCAATAATTTTGCAACCGTTTCCCCGCGTGTAATTAGATTGGTCGATAGTGAAGTACTTCGACCAATCTAATTACACACGGGGAAACGGTTGCAAAACTATTGGTCAAACTTTTAACTCACACGAATCTACGAGTGTACCCGTAAGCATGCGTAATTTGCTGCTGGACACATAAACACACCATCGCTTACATGTGTGTGTGTGTGTGTGTGTGTGCGTTACCTTGTGTGTTTGTGTGTGTCTATATGTGTATGGGTGTGTGTGTGTATGTCTGTCTGTGTGCGTTACCTTGTGTGTGTGTGTGTGTGTTTATATGTGTGTTTGTGCGTGTCTGTGTGTGTGTGTGTGTGTGTATCTGTCTGTCTGTGTGCGTTACCGTGTGTGTGTGTGTGTGTCTATATGTGTATGTGTCTCATCCCCAGACAATCACTATACCGACAGTAAAATTAAAATTAAACCTTGTATGGCCTTTAAGCTGTAGAAAATCGCCTAATGATAGCCAGAATAAACTGTTAAAATGCTGCATAATCCTTAAGGTATATATTAGGTTGTGTTGTGTTTGGTTAAGGAGGGGTATTATATTTTTACATTTTATTATATACAGTACATATTTTTAGTTTGCTCCCTAAACCTCTATCAAGCTTGATAAAAACACCCCCAAGACCCCCTTTCGAGATAATTGTGTACACATTTTGGTAGAAATATGTCTCATTCGGTTCCTAAATTACTGGCTAGCTATCATTCGCCAAGCACAAATTGACACCTTTAATATTGACAAAGAAATGGGGTGAATGGTCTTAACATTGCTAAACTAATGGGATGAACGTTGTAAAATATCACAACTAATGGGGCCAAGGATGAAGAAGAAGGGGTCCAGAAAAAAGAAATGCCTCGCCTAATAATAATAATAATAGGTTAATAAGTAACACCCCATTCTTAACATTAATCATCCATTACAAACTCCAATGTACTTGAATAAACTAATGAAAGCATATGGTCCTCCCGGGATTCGAACTCGGGACACCACACCCAGAACATAAGCATCTAAACCATTACACCACAAACACAGCTTTAATAGGCCTACCTGAATTTCGAGAACAAAAAATAAATCGGTCATATTAGACGTGAACGTAACCGGACAAAGCGACACACAGAACTCTCCTGATCGGCGCACTACTATAGTAAAATTGCACCAGAATGCATTGCATTAGAAATGGATATAATTGGTATCCAAACCTTCAGATGTTTGGGTAAAATAAAAAAGTTGCGCAATAAATATCGTTTTCTCTAGTGAGATTAGTATATAGAAAACTAAATATGAGCAATAACTATTATATAGTCGTATAATAACTTGATTATTTACATATTTAGTTTGCGTTTCCTAGACTACCTTCGCGTAATACACGTAAGGAATGTCTAATATAGATATAATATCAATAAATAATTATCTTAAATGTCCTCAGACTCGAGAACAAAATTATATGTCGTAATGTGTAGCCTATGTTTTGGTTCAGCTCCTGAAAGTTGATCATTGTGACTCGAGTTTCTCGGAAATTGGACGTGAAATACGTTACGTTGATACTTTCTTCAGCTGTGTGATTTATACGATCGTTTTTATAACTTGATACTATAAGCAATTGTTCCATAAACAATTCCTTTATATATTAACCGTGAATTGTACAATTATTTTCGTCAATTAAAGTATTAAATAGGATCGTTGTTTGACATGTCTTCCAAGATAGCCACTATCCCTTCGAGTTTAATTCTACATACTGTTAAGGGTACTTCACACAGTCAGGAATGCGAGCTAGAATCACTAGGAGTAGCTGAAAATTCGGATTCCTGGGCCTATTCGCGGTGAAAATCGATGACTCCTAGTGACTCTAGCGATATCCTAGTGACTCCTGTTAGACTCCCAGTGACTCCAAACCAGTCGCGGGCGATTGGCCCTGTCCGACAAAATGTTCACCGTGTTTAAAGTTCTCGCCGCGAGTCGGACCACTCCCAGTGATTCCTGGTGACTCCCAGTGATTCCCCAGTGACTCCCAGTGAGTCCTGGTGATTCTCGGTGATTCGTATCTGATTCGCGGACAGGTTTCGGTTTCAGTTTCAGTTCTCAGTTTCACCGGGAGTCACTGGGATAAAGATAGGTAATACATGCGAGCCACTGAGGGTCACTGGGAATCGACGGGAGTCACCAGGAACCACTGGGAGTCACCGAGCATGCTCTCCAAGCGGCAGGGGCGCCCACAGAGATACCTGTAGTGGGCGCACATGTAATAAAGGGCCCGCTAGTCATGGGTGTGGGTGGTGAGCAAAGCAAGCCTACTCTCCTGGGGATCCCCCCCCCCCCAACAATTGTGCAGTATTTATTAATTGTAGGTGCATTCGAAAGCTATCTCAAAGTGAAATGAAGGTAGATTAATAATTATATTATTCATATAAACCTGTAATACTCCTCACGTGAAAGTATAATATACAGTATACCGGTAGTTTACTTTTCTTGGTCAAACATTATAAATAGGCCTAGTATTAACCTGTGTAAGTACAATTTCCCACAAGACATTGTATTCACCCAGTGATTGTGTGTAGAGAAGGAAATTACGGTAGGTGAGGTAATTAATAATGTGAACAATGTATGGTCAATGTTACAATACCCTACTTGTAGTCTACAAGTTCTGCAACTCCCCTTACCTAACATAACGAGAGTGGCGGATACGTGTTTGTATGTATTTTGAAATGTAAAGTTCGCTTGGTGGTAGTAAACAGAGTTTTGGATTACTAGTTCGAGGGGCGTTGTAGTCGCCGGGGTAGACTTTGAGCCAGCGGAATCATGGCTTGGTTGTTTAGGGGCCGTTGTAGTCGCCGGTTAATAATCTAGAAGTTCTGCAACTTCCCTGACCTAACCTAAGCAAACTAACACAACCTATAAGTGTTACCTATTTTAGGTAATCGTATGAAATATTACAAAACACGGTAACGAATGAAAACAACAAGGTGGGAAGGATTAACTATCCACTATTTAGACAATAGTTTAACCTATAAAAAGCGAGCTGTGTGTAGTGAACACCACAGTTCTGGGCGGCAATATTAGGCTCCAATCCTGCCTATAATCGTCATTTTACGATAAATATCGTTATTACTTATTCATATGCGCCTATTTTACATTTACTATGAAGATAGTAACCTGTAACAACAATAAAACAAGTGGGAATATAATTTTTCTGGTCAAAATCGCGAATAAACCTGGAGCGGCCCATTCATGAATTGTGGAGCACAGTGAGGCAACCCCTCCCCTCGCGAGGCCTCAAGCTTGACTGACTCATTCACCCACACCCTACCTCTGCCAACACACTCGCTAGGCACATATCCACAGCCTGCAACCAGTTTGCTAATGTTACCACGAAAATATACCAAAGAATTAGGGAATAATAGAGAAAATAGGTGATAATTGAAGGGGGGAGGGGAAAGGGGGGAAGGAGGGGATGTGGAGGATTGATATGAAGTATGGAGGACATTTTTTTTTTTTTTTTTTTAAGTGCTACTGGGGCCTTTTAAATTTTTTGTTTAGGCCTTCCCTCTTAACCTCTGAAGTGCGCATGGGGGTAATTGGAAACGTCCCCCTGTGCTGACGTATTTGAGGTGTTTCCGTCACTAAAATATTCATTGTGCCATTAATAGCATTAATACTTATCCATATGCGCCTATTATGGGTTGATTATAAAGGTATTAACCTGAAACAACAATAAAACGAGTGAAAACAGCGTTTGGATGGTCAAAATCGGAGATATAGCCCGCGAGTTGTATAATGTATGGGTGAGGCAATCTGCTTTCCCGCCAATTTCCCCCAAGGCCACTGAGACACAGTCGATCGATACTCTCTCTCTCTCTCTTGCACTCGCTTGCTATCAGTGATGATCACACCCTCCAATCGGATTTCTAATGTTAGCACGAAAATATACCTCAGAATAAGGGAATAACAGGGAAAATAGGTGATAACTGAAGGAGAGGAGGAAAGTGGGGAAGGAGGGGAGGTAGAGGACTGAGATTTTGCATGGCCCAGGGGCCAAAAAAAAAAAAAAATAAAAAAATAAATAAATTTTTTTTTTTTTTTTTTTTCGATGTCAAAAGTTGATTTTTTTTTTCTCTGACTCTTAAGAGTCTCCCCGCAGTGCGCCGGGGGAACTCTTAAGAGTCTCCCCGCAGCTCCCGGGTTAAGAGATTTGCCGCCGTCGCCCAGTAAAACCTCTTAAAAGCTTTTTCGCCATTCCTGGGTTAAATATATTTGTTTCGTAAAGTATAGTAAGCATTGATATCATGACCTTACGGTACATAATAATACAGACTTATCGTATTATATCAACTCCTTTAGACTCATATAACGCTACTGCGTCATATGGAACTTATGCCAAATAACTCATATGACGCGATCGCGTCATATGGACTTATCTTCATAGCTCTCTAATAAGTTATATGACGCTCTAGCGTCATATGGAGCTCAGTAAGTTCGGTAAGTTAGATGAAAATCTATCGATTGGTGGCAACCCCAAGTTTCTCCGACAATTCTAACGGTCCCGCAGTGTAGTTTTGACAGTTGTGGGGTACAGTGGCAATGATACCGGGCTCCCGCCTCCTCGGACTTACTGGAACATAATATGACGGAGGGAGCTAATGTCTGTAAAGATGTATGAATACAGTCATAATACTTAATGATGATGTGGCGTGGCACAGCTTGGGGGTCCCTTATATAGGGGCTGTGCACAATGGGGACCATGCTTGGCATACTCGCATCTCTTTCCTAACAACTCCCAGTGATGCTCGGTGACTCCCAATGACTCCTATCTAACTCCCAGTGACTCTTGTATTACTCCTATCGACTCGTATATTACACTAATCCGAAAGCAACCGTTAATTTTCAACTTTTCAATAACTTGCACTTCATTCCCGGTTTTATCCCGGTGATTCCTGGCGACTCCCAGTGACTCCCAATGATTCGCAGGTACACTCCCGCTGGCTCCTACGGTGTTGTGAGTGCACGGGGAATTTCAGACAGTCGCGGTCGTATTCCCAGGAATCTACAGGAGTTATTACTCCTAGTGATTCTAGCTCGCATTCCTGACTGTGTGAAGTACCCTTTAAGGTATGTCCCACCTGCTTCCTCAAATGTGGTCAAGTTGCCACAAACTCTAAAAATTAAGCTGCAATATAAAACTAAAAAATGGTATGTTTGTAACATTTTTAAAACCGATAGTAAAATAACGTTAAACGAAACACATTGGGTCACGACGGATGGCCAACTGGAGTATCAGTTTGACCAAGGGATACCTTTGACCCTTTCAAAGGGCTTCTCTAAAATTCAATTGAATTTAAAATGGGGCCGCAAAACGCTACAAAAGTATATTATTGACATAATGGCCGATCAGTTCCAGGGATCTTCCGTTAATTGTACCATGGTGATAAATACGTCTGTTAATACTATTGTGGACCCCTGTAAACCAAAGGGGGTTCTTTGTTAACCAGGGGAGGTTCATTGTGAACCAGAGGAGGTGCCTGGTGAACCAGAGGAGGTGCTTGGTGAAGCAGAGGAGGTGCCTGGTGAACCAGAGGAGGTGCCCGGTGAACCAGAGGAGGTGCTTGGTGAACCAGAGAAGGTGCCGGGTGAACCAGAGAAGCTGCCCGGTGAACCAGAGGAGGTGCCTGGTGAACCAGTTACTGTCACTGATCAAGGTACCATAACAGACATAGTTACTGTCACTGATCAAGGAACCTGCATGGATGGAGTTACCTTCACTGATCAAGGTATCATGACAGACATAGTTAATATCACTGATCAAGGTACCATGACAGACATAGTTACTGTCACTGATCAAGGAACCTGCAAGGACGAAGTTTCCGTCACTGGAGCTCCCCCTGAAGGTGCTGAAGCTCCTCCTGAAGGTGTTGAAGCTCCACCTGAGGGTGCTCAAGCTCCACCTGTAGGTACTGAAACTATGCCTGTGGGTACTGCAGCACTCTCTGTACCAAAAGATTTACATTCTTCCAAACTGGTAAAATTGCGTTCAGTGAATCTGTTGGATAGTAAGCATAGATTAATGCTCCAGTATAAAAGTATGGAATTGTTGGGTGAAGGTACTTACTGGAAGGCTTATTTAGCTTATCGTAAAGAAGGTGTAGAAGAAGTTATAAAAATAGGAAAAGAACGGGCCAAGGTAAAGGGGTTCGTTGAGGAGGCTAGCATAATGCATGAGCTAAATGGTGCTGGAGTGGTACCGTACCTTCGGGCGGTGGCCCATGATGCACCGATGATGGTCATATCATATTGTAAAGGGAAACCACTTCATAAACTAGAATGTCCTGAAGATGTTGAAGCAGAATGGCTTTGGTGGATGACGGTGTTCAAGAGTGTAGTACTAAAAGTATTGTAGTTTCACACAACAAAGTATGTTCATAATTATATTAAAAGTGAAAACGTACTAATAGATAGTGATGAGGCCCATCCAAAAGCATATCTCATTGATGTAGACATGTCCCTAAACACAGGCATTCCTCCAGCATGTTGAAAGCAGCATACCTTGAAAGATGTTAACAAATATAGCTCTGTTGCTTTTTGGGTGTAAGTAGTCTCCCTGTGAGTGATGTTTATTTGGTAGGTCAAATGTTCATCTTCATGCTAAAGGTTATTAATGATCGGAAACAAGACCTTATGGCGTGGCCAGGTCAATTCATAGAATTACTGAAATCTATGACGGCTTTTGATTATCGTATTAGACCATCAATAACCAGCACATATAACCTTATTTCAAGGTTATGTCTAGTTAACCCTTTGCAGATTGTGACACATTCTGAAACTCCATTCTATATATCATTAAACGATTTTATTCAATTTAAGAAGGATCTGTGGGAACGATAAAGTTAAAGACTATCTCAATTAACCCTTTAACTTTCTTATACCCGTCCTAATCGGCATGAAAATCGTCTACAATCAGAGAAGAGATATGTAATCGAATCGTGAAAAGGTTAAGATTATCAGTGATTGGGACACTGTTTACTACCTTCACGACGATAAGAAACAAAAAAATGAAATCTTGAAAGGACCCGTCACCAAGTTTTAGAAATATCCTCAGGCAACTGAGTAATTACATTTTCAAAGGAAAGTCAACCACTCAGAGTGAAGCATTAGTGTCAGCAGGGTCAACGTGTGAGCAGGACGACGGACATTGACATCGGCTGACCCTTGGCGTCGGCTGACCCTTGGTGTCGGCTGACCCTTGGCGTCGGCTGACTCTTGGTGTCGGCTTACCTTTGGCATCGGCTGACCCTTGGCATCGGCTGACCCTTTAAATACGATGTTATCATTTTCATTCTATTTTGGCAAACAATAGACAAGTTTAATCAACTTAAGGAAAACTATCTAGGAATCAAAGGGTAAAACAAATCTACATTATCCCTCTGATTCTCAAAGGTCCTTCCTAAGCTGAATAAAATCGTCTGATGATAACAACGAATGAACTTGTCATCATATTAAATAGGTTAACCTAACTAAACAGCAGCCTAGCATAATTTAGACTTACTTAACATACTGTACAGTATAACTAGCTCTTCCACAGCTTTAGGCAGATAGCTAAAAATCTCTCCAACAATTTTACTTCCTCGTCTTTTATTCCTCTTTTCCACTCAATGGTACCACTGTCACTTCTTCTGACAAAGCCGAACTCTTCACTCAAACTTTCGCTAAAAACTCAATCTGGGATGATTCCAATGCTATTACTCCCTCTGCACCCCCCCTCTCTCTTATTTATGCTAAATATCTTATCCTAATCTTTTCTAAGGATGTACTTTCTACCCTCTCTGGGCTGAATACTAAGTATAAGCATACAGACCAGAGGGTGTTCCTGCTTTTGTACTATAAAACTGTTCTTCCGTGCTGATTCCCTGCCTAGGCAAACTCTTCTGTCACTGTCTTTCCTTTAACATCTTCCCTTTGTGCGGGAAGTTTGCTCTCCTTCAACCTGTCCCAAAGAAGGGTGACGCTCTCAACCCTCCATCTATCGTCTAATGGGCAACTTTCTAGTTTCGGGCTATAAGGAAGCAGGAGCCGGGACAGGCACGAGCCAGCGGCCCAGGGTTAGCTCACTGGGACCGGTTAGAGACGGCAATATACCACCAGCCAGGTACTATGCTGGTAGGGACCGGCAGGAGCCGGCGTCCCGTGGCTAGCTGACTGGGGCCGGCAGTCAACAGCGGCCCGGGGCTAGCTCACTGGGACTGGCAGGAACTTGCGATCTGAGACTAGCTGATTGGGACCTGCAGGAGCCGGCAGCCTTGGGCCAGGTGACTGGGACCGGTAGGAGCCGGTGGCCCGGTGCTAGTTGATTGTGGCTGGCAGGAGCCGGTGTACCGGGATAGATTACTGGGCCGGTAGCAGCCTGCGTCCCAGGGCTAGCCAACTTGGCCCGGCGGACGGGGATAGTTGACTGGGGCTGTTAGGATACGGCGGCCCAGCGCTAGTTGACTGGAGCTGGCAGGAGACACTAGCCCAGGGCTAGCTGACTGGAACCGATGGCCTGGGGCTGGCTGACTGGGGCTGACGGCTTGGGGCTACCTGACTGGGACAGGCGGCCCAGGGCTATCTTAGAGGGGCTGGTTAGAGCCGGCTGCCCAGGGCTACCTGACTAGGGCATGCAAGAGCAATTGGGCTGGGCCTAGCAGACCTGGGGCAACAGGAGCCAGCGGCCCAGGGCTAGCAGACTAGGACCGGCAGTAGCGTTGGCGCAGAACTAGCTGACTGGAACCATCAGGAGCTGGCGGCCCGGGACTAGCTGACTGGGACCAGCAGGAGCCGGGGGACCAGGATTAGGTGACTTGGAACCGCAAGAGCCGGCGGTTTGAGACTAGCTAACTGTGCCCGACAGGAGCCGGCGGCCTGGGCTAGCTGACTGGGGCCGACAAGAGCCGGCGACCCATGGTTAGCTGACTGAGGCCAACAAGAGTCACTGGCCCGAGGCTACCTAACTGTTGCCGGCAGGAGTCGACGACCCGGGAATAGGTCACTGGTTCTGGCAGATACCGGCAGCTCTGAGCTTGCTGACTGGGACTGGTAGGAGCCGGATGCCAGGGGCTAGCTGACTGAGGCCGGCAGGAGCCAGTGGCCTGGGCTAACTCACTGAGACTGGCAGGAGCTGGTAGCCCGAGGCTACTGGACTGGGACCAGCAGGAACCGGTGATACCTTACCTTGTGATACCTTGTGATGTGTTCGCCACACTTCTAGCGGTACCAAGGAGCACGCCGCCCCTCGTTCTGGGTGGTGATTTGGTGCAGCAGACTGTTTGAAGCAACAGCTCGCTCCCTTGCGAAGACGGGCTCGTCTGGCACTTTTTGCAGTTCGACATCGAGAGCTCTCTTGAAGTTGTCTAACGAGACGTCCCTCATGTCTCTTACTCGCCGTGGGAGTTTGTTGAAGAGACGTGGGCCTCTGTGTGATAACCAGCCCTCTCGCAGAGAGCCCATAGCACCCCTGTTATTCATCCGGGGGATATTGCATTCCCAGCCTCTCCTATCACTGAATTTCATGACTATCGGAGTATGTAGGTTTGGTACTAAACCCTCTGTGATTTTCCATGTGTATATTATTAGGTAACGTTCTCTTCTACGTTCCAGCGAGTACAGTTTCAGTGCTCTTAAACGCTCCCAATAGTGTAGCTGTTTTACCGAACTTATATACGAAGTGAAATTTCTTTGTACACTCTCTAAGTCATTTATTTCACATGCTTTGTATGGGGATGTTAATACGCTACAGCTACAGTATTCAAGCCACGGTAGCACTAGAGATTTGAAGAGTGTTATCATAGGTAATTCACCGCGAGTTTTAAATGTACGCAGAATTCAATCCATTAGACGTTTCTTTGACCTGGTTATGTACTTTGAAACCCATATTTTCAGACATTTACACCCCAACGTCTTTCACGCTGTCTTTCCGTTCTATTATATGGTTAGATTCTGTTAAGTAATTTGTATTTTCTTTAACGCCATTATTATCTCCGTACCGTATTAATTGGAATTTGTCTTCATAGAATTGCATGTTGTTTTCCCTGGTCCACTGGAACACTACATTTATGTCTTCCTGCAGTTGGCCCATGTCCTCTTGTGTGTTTACTATCTTGTTTAATTTTGAGTCATCAGCAAAAGACGACACCGTACTGTGTCTAGTGTTGGTATCTATGTCGCTAATTAGTATGAGGAACAGAAGGGGCGCTAGCACTGTTCCTTGGGGCACTGAGCTTTTGACATCCGAAGGCTCAGATGTGACTTGGTTTACTGCTACTGATTATTTCTGGTTTACGAGGAAATTGTATATCCACTGTCCGATTTTCCCTGTTATACCTTTTGCTTTTAGTTTGTGGGCTATTATACCATGGTCACATTTATCAAATGCCTTAGCAAAATCGGTGTAAATGACATCCACGTTTTTCTTTTCTTCTAGCGCTTTTAGAATTTCGTCATAGTGTTCCAAAAGTTGTGAGAGACATAATCTTCCCGCTCTGAACCCATGTTGACCGGTGTTGTGTAGTTCATTTGCCTCCATGAATGTTGAGATTTTGCTTCGCAGGACTCGCTCGAAAACTTTAATGATGTGGGAGGTTAGAGCTACCGGGTGGTAGTTTTTTGGTAGTGCTTTACTCCCTCCTTTATGCAGTGGGGCAATTATTGCGTTTTTCAAGCTATCTGGTATTTCACCAGTGTCTAGACTCCTTCTCCACATTATAGCCAAGGGTTTTGAGAGGTTTTCCTTACATTTCTTCATTAGGATCGAATTCCATGAGTCCGGGCCTGGTGCCGAGTGGGATGGCATGTTGGAAATGGCCTCTTCTATGTCTTTTGGACCGAAATCAATATCCAGCATCTGGGGGGTTTCCGTGGGGGAGGTTTCTATGAAAAATATATTTTGGTCTCTGATGGCTTTTGTTTCATCAGGCTCACTGAATGCCATTTCATACTGCCTGCGTAAGAGTTCGCTCATTTCCTTTTTGTCCCCTGTGAATGAGCCGTCCCCTTTGCTTAGTGGGCCGATGTTTGATGCTGTTTTAGCCTTTTGTTTGGCGTATGAAAAGAAGTATTTGGATTTTCCTTTATACCTGCAATAGCTTTCCTCTCCTCTTCCATATGTTGTAGTTCATATGATATTCTTAGTCTTTGTTCAATTTCCAAAATTTCTCTATCTATTTCGGTCTTTTGGTATCCTGTAGATTTTGATGTGTGCGTCTTTGTGTGAGTAATTTTCTTCTTCTGTACAGCCTCCTTCTTTCCCGATCTTGTTTGCTTCTTCGTCTTGTTTGTCTTGCAGGTATATGGTGGCTACAGATTTGGGTCATGGTTTCTGTTATTAGGACTAGACATTCTGCTGGTGTCAGGTTATTCATTAAATCTTCCCAGCCTATTTCCTCCATTTCTTGATTTTTTTTTTTTTTTTTTTTTGTCTGTATTCCAACTACTCCCTCTCGGGCATAGGCTGATAGCCTTTACACTCTACCGCTGAACACGGTGAGGCCCGTGAGGTCTTGTTCCAGTCTAGGGAGTGAGACATGCGAAGCACCCCGGCTCGAAGCAATCCCATCTCTGAAGCCGCCTCGCCTCTGCGCTTCACAGTCTCACCCTCCACACTCGGACCCTCACTCTCAGAACGCCACCTATTGAGCAATTAACTCACTAGGCATTGCCCCCCTGTAGCATATTTTTGAATATGGGAATATTCATACAATGCTATTTTAATCAGGGAACAATGAGGGTATTTTTTTGGCATTTCGGTGTGCTGTGGTAATGCACTGATACTAGGTACAGCACAAATTCCATCCCAGTAATATCTTCCCATTGACATATTGGGAGTCGAACCCGGGTCCATTGGATTACTAGTCCAGTGGCAAGACCACTCCGCCACACCTCCCCTCTTTACCTCTTCCCACCTAATGTTTTTGTTATTGAAGTTAAATTTACTGAAGGGGTCGGTTTTTGTTCTCGATTCTGAGGTTGTCTGTACACTTGTTAAGGTTGTTTTGATCTCAATTAATTTATGATCTGAGTATGTTGTGTCCGATATGTTAATGCTGTGTACTAGAGAGTCATTTTTAGTGAAGACCAGGTTTATGATATTGTTTTCCCGTGTGGGTTCGGCAATATGCTGGGTAAGATTAAACAAATAGCAAAGTTCTAAAAGCTCTCTCGTATTTGTATTTGCTTCTCCGGTGTTATTTGCCACTACCTGGTTTTCTAGTTGTCTCCATTTAATGTTTGGTAGGTTAAAGTCTCCTAGCCATATAATATTTGGTGTTGGGTTCCCCAGGGTTTCCACTTCTGATTTTATTTTGTTGAGCTGGGTTTTGAATTTTTCTAGGGATGAGTCTGGAGGCCTGTATGTAACAATAACTGCTAAAGTTAGGGATTCTATTTTAACTCCAAGTATTTCCACCACTTCATTACTGTTATTTAGAAATTCAGTACATATCAGTGAGTCGTGAATGTACAGGTGTCAAGGGCTAGCTGACTAGGGCCTGCTCAAGCCGGTGGCTGGGACTAGAACTGGGACTGGCAGTAGCAGCAGCGCGGGACTAACTAATTGTGGCCGTCAAGAGCCAGTGGTCTGGGGCTAGATGACAGGGCCGGTAGCAGCCTCCATCCCAGGGATAACCGACATGGACCGGGAGCACGGGGCTAACTGACTGGGGCCGTCAGGTTCCGGCGGCCAGGGCTAGCTGACTGAAGCCACAAGGAGCCGTCAGTCCGGGGCTAGTTGATTGGAACGTTGCACAGGTTGGAGAGTTGCACAGAGTAGGGGTGGGATTGTGTTACAAGACGGGTACTAAGTACCCTACATAGAAGAGGTGGTATACACTGAGAAAGCTCTGAGGAACACCGATTCTTGTAATAGCGATAGAATAGTAAGAGAAATGCAACATTGCGGCGAAGGGAGAGAGATTGCAAAAAATCAATGAGTGGACGGGAGTTAATGAGTCGAAAGGCTTTCTTTTCTACTTTGCCTAGCCGTGCAGCGTGAGAGGACCCTCCCCTCACATGCGAACAATACTCAATACATGGATGCAATGTTCTCCTGTACTCCCCCCGGGGATAAGGGGGCCTTCATCTCATGGTGGAGGAAAAAAAAAGAATATGCCCCACGCATCCTACTGCGTGTGTCGTACAAGGCGACTAATAGGGGAAATGGGGGTACATTGTAGGCACCAATCGAACAGGGCTATACCCAGGAGAGGCTGTATGCATTTGATAAGGAGTTGCTGGAACTCCTGTTTCATTTGCTTGGCCTCTCTTACTGATTTCCTTTGTGCCTCACTTACACTGAGAGTAGTCCTGCCAGCTATCACAAACACCTCCTCCTACTATCTACTTAACTACACTTAACATTCACACCACACTTCCTCCTTTCACAAAAACAATTTGAGATAAATGAACACACACCAAGCCTCGGAGTCCCCAGCAAGGGGGGGGGGGGGCATAAATGCCCCCACACCCGCCCGCCCTTCACCTGACAACCACTCTAAATGCAGTAGACCACGGTCTGTCACTCTTACTATCAACTTTTGCAATATTCGTGCTCTTTCCCCAAATTTTCACTTTGTAGAACACCATCTCTCCTCCTCCAAACCTGATCTTCTTTTCTTCACTAAACCCTGGTGTCTGAGGCAACTGCCAGCAGCCCCTTCTCTGTATCCTCCTACTTTCTCTATCCTAGTTTTTAAGCCAAAGGCGGATGTTGTGCATACGTGCACAAAAAAGTCACTTGCTCTCGTGTTCCCGATTTCGACTCCTCTGAATTCTCAACTTTATGGCTCAAACTATCCTGTCATTCTCATACTAAATACTTCTGTGCTGTCTATCTTTCCCCTAACTCTACCGAATTTCCCAAATTCTTTGACTACCTAAACTCTAAAGTGGAACACATTCTATCCATCTCTCCCTTCTCGGAAATCTCCATCTTAGGAGATTTCAACGTTCACCACCGCCAATGGCTCTCCTCTCTTACTACTGACCAACCTGGTGAACAAGCCTTCATCTTTTCTATCCTAAATGACCTAGAGCAGCTAGTCCAGCAATCCACCTGTATCCCGGATCGCTTCGGAGATCGGCCCAACATTCTTGACTTATTTCTGACTTCTAACCCTTCTTCTTATACTGTCAATCTTTTCTCTCCTTTGGGCTCCTCCGACCATAAAATTATCTCCGTTACCTGTCCTATCTCTCCAGTATGGCCACCCGGTCCTCCCAGCCAGCGGCGCTTGTGGTACTTTGGCGCTGCCGACTGGGAGGCTCTTCGGCAGTACTTCTTTGATTTCCCATGGAATGACTTCTGCTTTCGTGGCCGAGGACCCTCGGAGAGTGCTGAACGCATTACCGAGGTAATACTCTTGGGCATGGAGGCGTACATTCCATTTTCTTTCTCTCAGTCTAATGCAAAAAAAAATCTTGGTTTACTCACGCTTGTTCTACTGCTGTCCGCAACAAGGAGGAAGCATTCAAACAGTACCGACGCCTTAAAACTCAAGAATCTCATTCTTCCTATGTTTCTGCCCGGAATCAAGCCAAATCTGTTCTTCAACTTGCCAAGCACTCTTTCATCAATAATAAATGCACTGAACTATCCAACTCTATCTCTTCCCAAGCTTTCTGGCATCTAGCCAAAAACCTCTCCAAC
Source organism: Paralithodes platypus (assembly GCA_032716605.1). Taxonomy (NCBI): domain Eukaryota; kingdom Metazoa; phylum Arthropoda; class Malacostraca; order Decapoda; family Lithodidae; genus Paralithodes; species Paralithodes platypus. The sequence continues at coordinate 22,893,779 of CM064562.1, forward strand.
AATTTTACTTCCTCGTCTTTCCCTCCCCTTTTCCACTCTGATGGCACAACCATCACTTCTTCCTCTGACAAAGCTGAACTCTTCGCTCAAACTTTTGCTAGAAACTGCACCTTGGATGATTCGGTGCTATTCCTCCTTCTCCACCCCCCTCTCTCCTACTTATGCCTAATATCCTAATCTCTTCTAAAGATGTACTTTCTACCCTCTCTGGGCTTAATACTAAGAAGGCATATGGTCCGGACGGTGTTCCTCCTGTTGTACTAAAATTAAAAAACTGTGCTTCTGTGCTGACTCCCTGCCTAGGCAAACTCTTTCGTCTTTGTCTCTCCTCTAACGTCTTCCCTTCATGCTGGAAGTTTGCTCGCATTCAACCTGTCCCAAAGAAGGGTGACCGCTCTCAACCCTCCAACTATCGTTCAATTGCTCTCATCTCTTGTATCTCTAAAGTTTTTGAAACTATTCTTGCTTCCAAATTTCTTAAGCATTTCTCTTCTCATAATCTGCTCTCAGATCACCAGTATGGCTTCCTTAAGGGTCATTCTACTGGTGATCTTCTTTCATATCTTACTAACTCTTGGTCATCTTCCTTTCGGGACTTCGGTGAGACTTTTTCTATTGCGCTAGACATATCGAAGGCCTTCGATACAGTCTGGCACAAATCTTTAGTTTCTAAACAACTCTCCTTCGGTTTCTATCCCTCCATCTGTGCCTTAGTCTCTAATTTCCTTTCCGGCCGTTCCATAGCTGCGGTTGTGGATGGCCATCGCTCACTTCCTCATTCTATCAACTCCGGTGTTCTTCAGGGTTCTGTCCTATCTCGTATTCTCTTTCTAATTCTTATAAATGATCTTCTCAACTGTACCTCCAGTCACATCCATTCATACGCAGATGACTCTAACTTACACTAATCAATTAGTTTTCCAGAACGCCCCAGCCAGCAATCCCTCAAAGACAAATGTAATTAAGCCAAAACACAGTTATCTTCTGATCTAACTACTATTCCCAATTGGGAGATGAGAAAACCTTGTTACCTTTAATACTTCCAAAACCCGATTTCTTCATCTAGGCCTATCTACCCGTCCGGAACTCCCAAAGGACTATCCCGTTTTCTTCAACAATACAAAAATCAATCTTTCATCTTCTCTCAATATTCTTGGTGTCTCTTTTTCTTCTGCTCTCACTTGGAAGGACCATATTACCAGTCTTGCTAAGGCAGCCTCCCAGAAGCTGGGTGAGCTCAACCACCTCAAGTGGTTCTTTACCCCTGCACAGCTTCTTGCTCTGTACAGGGGCACAGTGCGTCCTTGTATTGAGTATTGTTTACATGTGTGGGGAGGATCCTCGCACACCGCTCTCCTAGACAAAGTAGAAAGGAAGGCCTTCCATATCATTAACTCCCATCCACTCACCAACTCTTTGTATTCTCTCTCTCTCCGCCACAATGTTGCATCTCTCTCGCTATTCTATCGCTACTATAATAATCAGTGTTCCTCAGAGCTCTCCCAGTGTATACCATCTCCTCTACGTAGGGTATGTGGTACCTGTCTTGCAACACAATCCCACCCCTACTCTGTGCAACTCTCCAACCCAAGGTTGAAACATTACTCTCAGACTTTCTTCTATTCAACAGCTGAGCTCTGGAACTCTCTCCCAGAATCAGTCTTTTCCTCTTCCTATGACTTAAATTGCTTCAAACTCCGTGTGTCCAGGCGTTTTGGCTCGAACGTCCCTTGATTTTGGCCCTGTCACTCTTTCAACTCTGGGGGAGGCTCTCGATGCAGGCAGTTCTGCCTTTTGCCTCCCTCACTCACAATGAAAAAATAAAAAAATAAAGATGTGCAGGGGTAAAGAACCCCTTGAGGCGGTTGAGCCCACCCAGTTTCTGGGTTTAGCAAGCGCAGTAATATGGTCTTTGCAAGAGCGATCAAAGAAAAATAGACACAGAATACTGAGAGAAGATAAAAAGGTTGATTTTTTTTATTGTTGAAGTATAATGGATAGTCCTCTGGGATTTCTTGACGGGTAGATAAATAGAGAAATTGGGTTTTGGAAGCATTGAATTGCCCCAATTGGAAATGGTTATTAGATCAGAAGATAAGTGATCTATGGCTTAATCAAGTGAGTTTTTGAGGGACTGCTTGCTAGGGAGTTCTGGAAAACTAGTTGAATAGTGTAAGGTAGAGTTGTCAGCATATGAAGAGATAGAACTGGAGGTACAGTTGAGAAAATTGTTTATGTATATTATAAAGAGAATTGGAGATAGAATAGAACCCTGCTGCCGGCCACAGTCAGGTAGCCCCGGGCCACCGGCTCTTATCGGTTCCAGTCAGCTAGCCTCGGGCTGCTGGATCCTGTTGGCCCAAATCAGCTAACTCCCACAGGCTGCTACTGGTTCCAATCAGCTAGTCCCGGGTCACCAGCTCCTGCCGGTCCCTGTGAGCGAGTCATGGGATGCCGGCTCCTGTCGGTCCCAACCAGCTAGTCCTGAGCCGCTGGCTCTTGCTGGCCACAGCCAGCTAGTCCCGGGTCGCAGGCTCTTACCAGTTCCAGTGAGCTAAACTTGGGCTGCTGGCTCATGCCCATCCCAGTCACTAGCACCAGGCTGGTGGTATATGCCAGTCCCAACCTGCTAGTCCCGAGCCGCTGGTTCCTGCTGGCCCCATTCAGTTAGCCTCGGGCCGCCGGCTCATGCCGATCCAAGTCAACTAGAACCGGGCCGCTGGCTCCTGCTGGCCCCGGTTTGCCAGCCCCAATCCGCTGGCTCCTGCGGCCCTAGTCAATTAGTTCCGGGTCATTGGGTCTTAACCGGTTCCAATGAGGTAACTCTAGGCTGCCAGCTTGTTCTGGTCCCAGCTCCTGCTGGCCCCAGTCAGCTAGACCCAGGCCGTCGGCTCCTGCTGGCCATGGTCAGGTAGCCCTTTGCCACCAGCTCCTGTTGGTCCCAGTCAGCTAGCCCCAGGCTGTCGGCTTATACCAGTCCCAGTCAGTTAGCCTCGGGCTCCTGGCTCCTGCCGGCTCCAGTCTGCTAGCCCCGGACCGCCGGCTTCTGCCGGTCTTAGACAGCTAGCCCCTGGCTGCCGGCTCCTACCAGTCCCAGTCAGTTAGCCCAGGGATGCCGGTACCTGCCGGTCCCAATTAGATAGCCCTGGACCGCTGGATCCTGCCGTTCTCAGCTAGCCTAGGGTCGCCGGCTCATGCCGGGCCCAGTCAGCTAACCTTGGGCCCCTGGCTCCTGCTGGCCTCAGTCAGCGAGCCCCAGGCCGCCAGTTCCTACTGGTACCAGTAAGCTAGCCTTTGGCTGCCGGATACTGCTGATCCCAGGCAACTAACTCCCTCCAGCTCCTGCCGGTCCCAGCCAGCTAGCCCCGGGCCGCCTACTCCTGCCGGCCCCAATCAGCTAGGTCTGGGAGGCCGGCTCCTGCCGGCCTCAGTCAGCTAGCCCCAGTCTGCTTGCTCCTGCCTGCCAGCCTCAGTAAGCAAGCCCTGAGGCACCAACTCCTGCCGGCCCGAGTCAGCTAGCTTTGGGTTGCTGGCTCCTGTGAGCACAGTCAGCTAGCGCCGGGCTACGGCTCTTTCCAGTCCCAATTAGCTAGCCCCGGGCCACCGGATCTTGCTGGCACCAACCATCTAGCTCCCTCTGGCTCCTGCCAGTCACAGTCGTCTACCCCCAGGGCGCTGGCTCCTGCCAGCCCCAATAAGCTAGGCCCGGGTCGCCTGATCCTGCCGGTCCCAGACAGCTAGCCTCAGCCCATTGGCTCCAATAAGCTAGCCCCGGGCCGCCGGATCCAGTCAACTAGCACCCAAACCACCTGCTCCTGGTGGCTCTAGTTATCTAGCCCTGGGCTGCCGGATCCTGTCGGCCCCAGTCAGATAGCTCCCTGCTGCCGGCCCAAGTCAGCTAGCCGTGGGACGCAGGGTGTTATCGGCCCAGTCATCTAGGTCCGGTCCATCGGAGCATGCCGGCCACAATCAGCTAGACCCGAGCCATCAGCTCCAACCAATCCCAGTCTGTTAGCTAGCTCCAGGCCACCAGCTCCTGCTGGCCCCATTCAGTTAACCAAGTGTCGCCACCTCCTGCCGGACCCCGTCAGCTATCCACAAGCCGCCGGCTTCTGCTGATCCCAGTTATCTAGCTCTGGGTTGCCGGCTCGTCCTGGCCCTAGTCAGCTAGGCCCGAACCGCCGGCTCGTACCAATCCCAGTCAGCCAGCCCCGGGTTGCCGGTTCCTGCTGGCCCCATACAGTTAGCCTCGGACCACCGGCCCGTGCTGATCCAAGTCATCTAGCCCCGGCACGGTGGCTGCTGCTGGCCCACATCAGGTAGCTTCGGGCCGGCAGCTCCTACCGGTCCCAGTCAGATAGCCCTGGGCCGCCTGCTCCTGCCGGCTCCAGTCAGCTAGTCCCTGGCCACCGGCTCCTGCAGCCCTAATCAGGTAGCCCTTGGCCGCCTGCTTCTGCCAGTCCCAGTCAGTTACCCCAAAGCTGCCAGTACCTTCCTGTCCCAATTAGCTAGCCCTGGGCCTCCAGTTCCTGCCAGTCCCAGATAGCTTTGGGCCGCCGGCTCCTGCCGGCCCCAGTCAGGTAGCCCCGAGATGCTGGATCTTGCTGGACCCAGTCAGCTAGCCCCGGGCCGCTGGCTTCTGCCGGCCCCAGTCAGCTAGTCCAATATTAGAAAAAACAGTTTGCGGCAGACTGCTGAATTACCTGCGAATGAATTATATATTTTGTCTTAACCAATATGGGTTCCGAACTGGTCGGAATACCGAGATGGCTGCCTTGGATATTTGTAATAATGTTTTACAGAACTTTGATAACTATGGATCGTTTTTAGCCGTTTTTTTTTTTAGATTTGAGCACAGCTTTTGACTGCGTAAATCATAAGATATTGTATAAGAAATTATATAATTATGGCATACGAGGAATAGTATTAGACTGTTTTACAAACTCTCACCTCGATAGACGGCATTATGTAGCACATTGTGGATATAACTCTGATTTTTCTACATGTAACTTAGGTGTTCCGCAGGGATCCATTTTAAGTCCTATTCTATTCCTCCTTTATATAAATTGTTATTCCGAAGGAAAATGAAGCGGCCCACGTAACCAGCCACCCGCAGACTTCGGGAAATACAAGGGCGCCCCCAGCCAACCTCCACACCAGAACCGGACACACACCTACAGCCAAGGGCATCGACAACAGGGTCAACCCAAAACCAACCTCGTACGGCACCAGAATCACCAGAGGCATCGTCAATCATTGGGGCCAAATAATAACGAAGCCCGTCCCTCAACTGTTCTCTCTAAAGCAGAACGGGGTAAATATAGGAAAGTTCCCCCGAAGACAGGTGTACCAACCCCCCACCAACACCGAGCAGGAACTACTTCTTGGAGTATCAGCGGGGGGTCACACGGCCCCATATCTACAGGAGGAACATCACCACCACCACCAGTCGATGCAGGGTTGGCTGACAGCCAGGTCAACCCCGCCAATCAGGAAGGAGCATCACCTGTAGAGCGGACGAGGGAGGGGATACGGAAACAAATACTGAAGGCCCTACCGTTGTTATCTCCTCTCCCCCCATCACCGAAACGAGAAGAACCTATGTCAATGCTAGGGAGGGCCAAGGGCGCCCTTTTTCCATGTAGCCAGCCCAGGCCTAGAAAGATCTAAGGAATGAACATGTACTCAGACCAGGTTAGGAAAGGTATCTCACCCTTCCTCCTGAGCTGAGTGTCCATGACCTCCCTAGGTGCTCCAAAGCCCAAAGTCTCAGTTTGGTAGAAAATAAGGAGTACAGTATTCAATATATCCTGGTTCCTCGGTCAGTTTCACTGCCGAAGCCATTCGTTGTTGAACGTAAAAGTACTTTCCTATCTTGGTCAGCCTCACTGCTGAGATTATCCGTGGTCTGTCTATCAGGCCCTAACGTAGCTTGCATTCGATTAGTCGTAATTCTAAGTCAAACTTTCAGTACTCTATCAGAATTAATATCGCCATCTTATGAGTAGATTGTCACATGTCGGAATGACCACTCAGTCATCTGGCCACTGCCTACTAGATAGCTAAACTCTGCCTTACCTTGTATCTTCTTCGAGTCCAGCTAGAAACCCCCGTTCATTCTAACCAAACACAAGCATCATTCTTGATTATTTAACATATATCTTCTTTGTCCAATTCTGTATAATTTTGTTGTGTATATATTATTGTCCTAGTTCTGATTTTAACAGGTATATATAATAAAGTGAACACCTAATTGCTACCATTTGGCCTTGCTACAAGTAACCTCCTTAATTTAAGGTGAACCCCAGGTAAATAAACTACCTGATATTATTGTTATGTCATGTGAGGACTCTTAATTATGCCCTATATCTCTAATCACCGTAAATATAATAAAGTAGGTGTGCAGTTTTCGCATTACCAAAAAAAAAAAAAAAAAAAAAAAATTGCATACAGAACTCTGCGACTTAGAATTCTGCTAGTATTGAACCTCTAGGGAAAATCGGTATATATACAGTATATATATATATATATATATATATATATATATATATATATACAGTATATATATATATATATATATATATATATATATATATATATCGCAAATACGCTTTATTGAGTATTTTTTATGATGAAGGTTAACTTATGACCTTGGCCTGTGACTTTGACCTTTTGTGTTTACTTTGATGTAGCCCTATAAAATCAAGTAAGTGTGCCAAATTTCATTAAAAATCATCAGTTAGTTTCAGAGGTATTAAATGAATAGTTGACCTTGACCTTTGACCTTCATCTTGACCTTCATGATGTCTGAAAATTTAACATTTTAATTTTCCCTTAAAGCACAACTGTCAACTAATGTTGTGAAGTTTTCATGAGTAGTAAAGAAATTAGCATATTGACCTTATATTTGACGTTGACCTGTGACCTTGACCTATCAAATGGAATTATGTTTATTCTTGTATGACCTTGGTCTAGGCATTCCGAATATGCATGATATGCCTAATGAGAATCTTACATTAAATAGGAAATACTAGTAAAAATCATATTTCGATCTTTAACCATGACCTATGATCTTGACCTTCGGCCTTATAATTTCTTATCAAGGATTTAGTTAGCTTAACCCTTTCAGTACCGTAGGATACAGTAATAAAAGTCCCCGCCAGTCCCAAGTAATGTGGCCAAAATGGCAGGAGAGGCCATCTTTCCACCTCAAGAGATGAGGCAAGACTGGCTCTCTCACCCTTCAGTGGGTCTTATATAAGCTGAGAGAAGAAACAAAACAAAAAAGGTACAGGGTTGTACAGGCAGTTACAAGGAAAGTACATTACTGACGGCTATAGCCATCGCTGGGTCTGTGGAGTTAACTATCTACTGACGACTATAATCGTCACTGGGACTGTGTGGGTTAACGGCAATGTTCGTATTAGCTAGCATTATGAATATGGTCTAATTTGTATAAAAACTTGTTGATTACAAATAGTGATCATATACAGTGACCTTGACCTTTGACTAAAAATAAAATACATATATTTGGATGGTCGTCGCATTGACCATCTGAATTTGCCTGTATAATTTGATGACAATACATTAAACAGTCAAGGAGGAGCTTAGGGAAAATGACAAATACTCTTATTTTGACCTTGACCTCTGACCTTAACTATTACAATATTTATGTGAAATTTGATATATATATATATATATATATATATATATATATATGTTATTTAAGTAATAAGCCATAACATATTCAGTTTTCAAAAATTTGAGTAATCTTTTTTAATAAATAATAAAAGTTGACCTTTGACCTTGACCTTTATGTAAAAGTATTTTTAGTTTGCATTGACATTGCCCATGAAAATCAAATAAGCATGCCTAATTTAATTAAAACCCATCAGTTAGTTTCATATATATTTATAGAATAGTTGACCTTGATCTTCGACCTTTATCTTGACCTTCATATGTCTCAACATTTATTATGTTCCTTTTCACTTAAAGTGCAACTATCTCACCAAATTTTGTGAAGTTTGCATGAAAAGTAAAGAAAATAGCATATTGACCTTTTATTTGAACTTGACCTGTGACCTTGATGTTTCATATGGAATTGAATAGTTTGTTGTATGACCTTGGCTTAAGTATTCCGAATATACATGGTAAGCCTAGTGAGAATCTAAGAGTTAGTATAAAAAATACTAGTAAAAAACCTATGTTGACCTTTGACCTTGAACTTTGACCTTACCCTTTAGTATATTTATGTAAAATTTGAGCAATACGATATCAAGGGTTACCAGTACCTTGTATAGTGAAAATGAAGACATTTGAATAAAAACTAAAAATATATAGTAAAAGTTGACCTTTGACCTTGACCGGTGACTTTGACCATTAAGTAAGAGTATTATTTTTCTGATATTGGCCAGGAAAATCAAATAAGCATGACTAATTTCATTAAAACCCATCAGTTAGTTTTATATATATTTATAGAATAGTTGACCTTGACCTTTGACCTTCACCTTGATCTTTATGATGTTTCTCAAAATTTGTTATTTTTCTTTTCATTTAAGGTGCAACTATCTCACCAAATGTTGTGAAGTTTGCATGAAAAGTAAAGAAATTAGCATATTGACCTTATATTTGACCTTGACTTGTGACCTTGACCTTTCATATGGAATTGAATAGTTTCTTGTATGACCTTGGCCTAGGTATTCCGAATATTCATGGTAAGCTTAGTGAGAATCTAACTGTTATTATAAGAAATAGTAGTACAAAAGTTATTTTGACCTTTGACCTTGACCTTTGACCTTACCCTTTAGAATATTAATTTCAAATTTGGTCAATAAGATATCGAGGGTACCAGTAACTTGTATAGTGAAAATGGAGAAATTTGAGTTAAAACTAAAACACTTGAAATATTTACCTTATTTTTAACCTTGACCTTTGACCTTAACCTTTTAGTTAAATTGAATATTTCTTTTTGACTGACCTTCGCATTGACCAAATGTATATACCTGTGAAATTTGGTGAAAATCCATCGAACGGTCTAGGAGGAGTTACCGGACGGACGACGACGACGACGACGGACGACGACGACGACGACGACGACGGACGACGACGACAGACAAGCTGAATTATGGTGCAAAGTATACGGGCGGGATCTGTGTGCGCGATACCACTCTGCTTCGCAGAGTTGATAAATGTGTGGAAACCTAATTCGACTACTCGCTCCAATACCTCTCCCTTTAACAGGGTAAAACACTCATACATAAAATATAGTTTACGCAGCCCTAACTCCTCCACATCTAATAACAAGGGCTGGTAAATTATATTAGTAATGTATCAAACATTGGTAAAATAATACATTTTCCGGACGACACAATTTTATATATCTCGGGCACAAATTATCAGGAACTAAACAGCATAATGAATGTATAGCTTCAAAAACGAAACAACTGTTTTTTAAGTAACAAGCTGACCGTCAAAACGAATAAAATGTATTCCATGTACTTGTCACGGAAAAATATTAACTTTGAATGGCAAGCTCTGAAAATCAATGGCGAAACTATAGAGCGTATATCAGAAAGCAAATTTCTTGGTATTAATATTGATTATAAACTTAGATGGAATCCTCATATTGCCGTACTCAGATTAAGATTAGCTCGTTCGTCCGGCATTATCTATATAATTAGATATAAGTTAACCCCTCATGTAACAAGACTGTTATATTTTAACTTAATTTATCCACATGTTCTCTAGTGTGCCACCGTCTGGCCTTCAACTTATGTATAATTATCTACAACCATTAATTACTATACAAAATTATGATTGTGAGAATATTAACCTCTAGTTCAAGACTCAAACATACTGAACCACTTTACGCACAATTGAAGATCTTAAATCTGACTGACACTATTAACTCACAGGGCACCAGCTAATATATAATATATGTACACTCCTGGCCCGGCCAATTTTTGTTTGTTTTCCCTAAAACAGCTTAAATAGGTGAGAAATGAAGGAAAAACAAAAACAAAAAAAACACTCATCTCGGTCATTTGAGGGTCCTAAGGGGGGGAGGGAGGGGGAGGGGGGCTCAGCCATCAGCTGGTGCCGGGCGCTTCTTCAAACCTCCCGCGCTGGCACATCACAGCTTGGCGAGGCAGCATGGCTGATGCACGATGCCTCCAGTTTTTGAGTGACAGTTATTTACACCACCTGAGCATCATGTGTGCCTTCATAGTTCATATATGAGTAACAGGTATCACATAATGTCATTGTAAGTGAAGTTACAGTGTGATAAGTGCATAGATTCAAGCTTTATAAATGCTGATGAGTGGCAAGGTCCACGCGCATCCTGGTTACCATGGCAACGGGCGGCCATCTTGGCCCAAGACAACAGCAGAACGCACGCACACACACATGACTGACACTACTCTGCCCCTACTTTCACTTTCATTCTGTACCTCTCTCATGTACTCTTTTTATCGATTTTATACTTTATCGTATGTTTAATAGTAAGAATATGAGTTTTACACATTGTTTTAGGCACTTTTGACTTAGAAATATGGGTTTTCACATTATATTTTGTACTCATGTTGTATCGTATTCTATCTCACTCTTAACCTATATTATCACATTTTTCGTTGTTCACACTGTTATAAGTTTATAATATTTTTACACTTATTTGTGTCCATTACTGTTTTACGTATATTTGAGTGTCACTATCACTTACATATTGTGTTCGGCACTTTGTATATATGATATTTACACTTCGTTTTTGTACACACACTTCACTTTTGATAGTGTCTTTTATCGCAGTGTTTGAACACACTGTGTCATGGGGAGCAGTGGGGGAGCGATACCCACTCTCCTCCCTTTGTTCCAACATCGCGAGGCGACGAGAGATGGGAACAATGGGCTCCTCCTCTTGCATCTCCTCTATCTGCATCATAGTTGGCCGATACTCCTCCCCTGAATCCTCATCTGACGATCCAGTGTCACTATCAGGCACATCACTTTCCTCAAGTATAGCCAGTGCATCTTCAAGGCTAACACCCATGCGTGGGTAGAGACGAGGAAGGTCAGACATGATGTAACACTCGCGAGGTCAACGGGAAAACTGTCTTCCCCCTCCCATGTGTCCCCACCCGTGACTGGACTTGAGGGTTGCCAAGTATTGCCACTGTCCGGCAACATCCTAAGGAACATACCATGCAAATCTGAACCCTCTAGCTACCATAGGACAAGAGTAAATAAGGTCGAAAGTGCCGACGCAGGTGGTGAGGTAAGTGGGTAAACTGGCGTTGCCCACCCGTGCGGCTGGACTTGGGGGATGCCGAGTACTGCCACTGTTCGGCAACATCATATGGTATATCCTATACAAATTTGAACCCTTTAGCTGGAAGTTTGCTCTTTTTTAACCTGTCCCAAAGAAGGGTGACCGCTCTCAACCCTCCAACTACCGTCCAGTTGCTCTCATTTACTGTATCTCTAAAGTTTTTGAAACTAGTCTTGCTTCCAAATTTCTTAAGCATTTCTATTCATATAATCTACTCTCAGATCGCCAGTATAGCTTCCTCAAGGGTCGCTCTACTGATGATCTTCTTTCATTTCTTACTAACTCTTGGTCATCCTCCTTTCGGGATTTCGGTGAGACTTTTTCTATTGCGCTAGACATATCGAAGGCCATCGATAATACTGGCACAAATCTTTAATTTCTAAACTACCCTCCTTCGGTTTCTTTCCCTCCATCTGTGCCTTTGTCTCTAATTTCCTTTCCGGCTGTTCCATAGCTGCGGTTGTGGACGGCCATCGCTCACTTCCTCATTCTATAAACTCCGGTGTTCCTCAGGGCTCTGTCCTAGTTCGCATTCTCTTTCTAGTTTTTATAAATGATCTTCTCAACTGTACCTCCAGTCACATCCATTCATACGCAGACAACTCTACCTTACACTACTCAATTAGCCCCCTCCGTCTGATATGACACGATCGCGTATATAAGTACTTTGGACCAAACACCGATTTTGACGCAATCGCATAAATAATCGGGGGCAAAACTTATGTAAACCTAGCAAAGTTATTATATACGCGATCACGTATATCTTTTCACCAGTGTGTCACTGAAAATCTAAGGATTTACATGAGGTAACTTACAACACTGCAAGGTAAAAATATCCCTATGCGAGTAAGCTCTAAACATGGAAAAACCCCAGTTTGCCTGAGACAGCCAGGCCGGGAGGAGGCATAGCGGCGACATTTAAAAATGGCCGCCCCCTGGATATATCGTCTTAGAGTGGCTTTATGTGATATAAGTTGTTGTTGTTGTTCCCCAAGCTGCCTGGCCGAACAGCCCCAAGGCCCCGAGCAAGGCCAAGGCCATAACCGAGCGCCCCCACAGAACCCTCCCTGCCGACCACAATAAAGCCTGGGTGACCGAAGCCACTCCATGGCGGGGAGCTGAGGAGGGCGACAGAAACGCCCGGGAAACCAAAGCCCCACCCAGGGCCCTGTGCCCCTCAGCAATTATGAAGAGAAAGCTGAGGGGCAAAGGAAAAAATGTGACGCTTTGGCTTCCAATATTGGTAGATTGGTAGGTCAATCCATGGAATTGTGATATAAATGTGATATAAGTGATAATGTATAGCATTGAAAATAACTGAAATATGATTTGATAGCCTCAATACATATGGTGTTAGCATATTACGTTCATCGTTCAACGGTAAGGTAAGTAACGGTTAAATTATTTCGTTGTAAGGTATGCGCATATGAAAATATTCATATAATTCATATAAAATCGAGTTTTTGTCGTACAGAGCTGGTTCTTTGAAAATAAAAATCTGTATTCATTGCCGATATACGAAATTAATATATAAAAACTGTGTGGTAAACTATCAATGGAAGTTAAATATTACTAAGCTATAATGAATCAAATAAAATCAATCTAAATGAATACTCTATATCTAAATTGAATTCAATCTGAAACAAGCTAATTTATATCCAAAGGTCTCACATAATAAATGTATATAATTATAGGGTAAGGTTATAAGGGTTAATATTAGCCAGGAATTAACTCACCAATAGTTCCACGTGGCAATGAGGCAAGGGAGAACGTTTTACCCAATATGGCGGTGGACAATGGGGAACGAGACTTCGGTCCCAAGACACGAGTCAAGTTAAAGAAAGAATAAATGATTACATGGGAATGGACATGAATAATATGCTTATCTATCAGTCAGTCATGATGTCGATGAGAGCGTCGTGATGGTGTAGCTGTGTGTATTGCTGTATGTGTATTGTGATTAGAGGCACAAAAGCACGATCAACTGAGGGCGGAAAATTAGATGTTAACTGGTTGGTGTTCGTGAAGGCTCTGGCGTACCTCAAAAGCACACCTTGCTGCCTTGGCAAACCGCCAGGAGCCCAAATTATCGTACCGCATTTAGGTTGCTCTATACGATAAATTATATTAATATATACGATAAATTCATATATACTACATAAGACCATGGCAATATTGCTTAATAGCATATTAGGCCTTTTATAACTTAACTTATTTACAATCTTATAATATACGATCTACTCGTCCTACATCGTGCTGTAGGAGAGATCGTGACGTCACAGAGACATACAAGATCACAAAAGAGTCATATTCTATCGTATTTATACGATACACTCCCCCCACAAAAAAGACCTGAACCCCACCTTAAACCTAAAGTTGCACAGAGGCTATCTTCTGACGCCACAAGTCGACAGCGCCAGCAGCAGCGCGTCTGGGACGCGTCCCGGTCCGAGAATGATCACCATCAGTATGAGGTGAGTCGTTCCTTCGAGAATCCTCGGACCCAGCAATAACAGGTGGAGCCTCAGATTGCAATGCGGAATCTAGCTCCAAAGCGTACAAACGTGCGATAGGACGAACAGTATTTCCAGTGGCTGTCTTTAATAGCGCCACCCGCTCTACAGAGTCTGCCCCCTTGTATACCTCCAATACGCGGCCTAATTTCCAGTATAAACGAGGACTATCTTCTTTAATTAAAACAACTTCACCAACTGTAGGTGCCGTTGGTCTACCAGAGGGAGTAACACTCCTTTCCCTCAATGCTAGCAGATATTCACTAATCCACCGTTTCCTAAAATCCTCGATTATCCTGGATATATACTGGTATCTCTTAGACACCGCTACCTCAGAGTACAACGAGGGATCCTCTAACTCTACTATGGATTGGAAATCAGATGGAAACGCAGTCAATGGTTTCCCATATAGCAAGTGAGCTGGCGTTAATGGTAGTGGTTCTTGCAGGTCGGTGTACACGTATGGAAGCGGGCGATCATTCTCGACTGCCTCTATCTCTGTAAGGACTGTCGTCAACTCACTCTTCTTTAATAGAGCACGTCCTACAACTGCTCTGAGTCCTGACTTTACTATGCCGACACACCGTTCCCACATGCCACCAAACCAAGGTGCCTTAACTGGAATGAACCTCCATTCGCACTTCTTCTCTCCCAAAAAAGTGATGATAGTAGGATCACTACTCATATCCTTTAGATATTTTGATGCTTGGACATAAGTGGGAGCATTGTCGCTAAGAATGAGTTGAGGGAATGAACGACGGGCACAAAACCGTCTGAACGCCAGCATAAATTCCTCGCTAGACATATTATCACATAGTTCTAGGTGTACCGCTCGAGACGTCGCACAGGTAAACAATAATATATAAACCTTCTCATGCTCCCTCGTCTTCAATGCCCCTGTGTAATCTAATCCTACCGCTTGGAAAGGTTCTACGTGCTTTACACGGCATTCAGGTAGGGGTGGAGCTGGTCCAGTTGCATATGGTTTACCCTTTAGTCTCTGGCATATTACACACTTTCTCACTACGCGTCGAGCTACTTGTCGAACTCTGGGTATCCACCATGTGAGACGTAAAATTGATATAATATGACATACCCCGTAGTGTTTTACTTCCCTATGTGCACGTATGATCAATAGATCAGTAACGTGATGTCTTGTTGGCATAAGTATAGGTCGGTTTGTGCCGTCTGGTACACCCGACCACTTCAGGCGACCCTCACACCTGATGAGGCCATTATCTAGGTGCAACCTTAGTTGACGCACTATATTAGGCATTAATGTCTTATTCGAGCTTTTCAAGGATTCTAATTCATTGGAAAAGGTTTCTACTTGAACCCATTTGATTAAAGTTACTTCAGCTGCTTTAAATTCACGAGCATCAATGTTGTGACCCCTGTTGCAGAGTTGGCCCGTTACTTTAAGCTTAAGATTGGATACATATCGCAACACCCAAGCTACAACTCTGACTAGTTTATTATAGTCACCGAATCTTGCCCACTTTATGATAGGACCCGGTGGCTCATTTGGTTGGGCTGTAACTGCCACTGTTTCCAGTGGCAGAAGTCCCTCACCAACAGCATGCCATATCGTCCATTCACTTTCATGGAGCAGCCACTTTGGACCATGCCACCACAATTCGGACTTCATTAACTGGCTAGCCGTTATACCCCTAGTTATGAGATCACTAGGGTTTTCCTTTGTATTTACATAATGATAAGCAACGTCTGGCAAAAGGGCTCTAATCTCATCTACCCTATTCCGCACATAAACTGGCAGAGACTTCTTGCTATGTATCCAGTTGAGTGCGACCTGACTATCGCACCATACGTGAACGATTTCAATATTTAATTCGCTCTCGTATGCTGCGCGTACATGTTGCACCAGACGTGCTAATAGCAGCATGGCAGTCAATTCCATTTTAGGGATAGTTACCTTTTTAACCGGGGCTACTTTGGCCCGGGCTGTAACTAAATGTGCCCCAAATGAAGTAACAACATATATGGCTACCCCGTATGCCGTGGCGCTAGCATCGCAAAACGTGTGTAACGTAACGTCACCGAACGCCGCCACTTTACGAGGTATAGGTTTAGTACATAGGATGGCATATTCATTCAACAACAATGTCCCTTGGTCATTCAGGTCCTCGGGCAAACTGTCATCCCATCCTATTTTACGTCTCCAAACTTCCTGCATTAGAATCCTAGCTCTTATGGTAACAGGTAATGCTAGACCCAAAGGATCAAAAAATTGCGCAACTTTGCTCAACAGACTTCTTTTTGTGTGCGCTCCTGTCTGCTGAGCAAAAGACCTTGTTTGAAAAGTTAGTATGTCATGTTTAGGTTGCCAGATCATCCCCAAATTTCTGGACTTTTCCTGGTTAAGAGATGCCGTACCATCCACCTGTATTAAACTCTGAAGATCTTCACTATTAGTAACCCACTCGCGGAGAAATAGATGTGCATCCGCAAACAATCTGCGTGCTTGCCAGTATGCATACAACAAATCATATTGACTATCGCTAGTACCCTGCAAATTGTCAATGTATAATCCGCGAGATAGTTTACTTGTGTCCTCATGAGTGTCAGCTAGATGTTTTCTGATTGTGGCATTTAACAAAAACTGCGAGCAAGTGGCCCCAAAGAGTACAACCCGAAAACGGTATATTATGATGGGACTTTCAGAGTCGCTAATGTCGCTGAACCAAAGAAAGCGGGTAACATCTCTATCTTCCTCCTTTAGCTTGACCATCAAGAATGCTTTCTCGATGTCACTGGTATAGGCGTACTTTCCCAGCCTAAACCGCAATAGATGTTGGGACAGGTCCGACACCATGGACGGACCTGTCAACAGGCAGTCATTCAGACTGGGTTGTTGACCTTGGTGGGCAGAACAGTCATACACCACCCGTATTGGTGTGGTGACGCTGTCTTTCTTTACCCCATGATGGGCCAGATAGTGAACCCTACCCTTCTTACACGGTTCCTTGACATCGACTCTCTCAATAAAACCCCTATCCTCATAACTCCGAAATACATCGTCATACGCCTGGCGCGTGCTCGGTTCGTTAGACAATTTCCGCTGCAATGCGCGCAAGCGACCTAATGCCAAACCATAGTTGGTAGGTAGGCTTATCTCACTGTTCTTCCAAGGTAAACTAACTTTATATTGCTTGTCTGAGGCACAGTAGCACACAGACTCGTCAAACCTTTGTAGCGCAACTTCCGAGTCATAATCAGTCTCCATAGGATTAATGCCTATGTGATCCAATCTCCACAGTCGTTCCAGGTCGAACTCGGCAGCCATCTTAGGGTCACTAGGTTGGGAATCCTCCCTTCCCAACTCCTCTGCCGCGGTTACATTGACTCTATATATCGAGACCGTGTCGACCAGGACCTTTGACTGTGTAGTATGCACCTTTCCGCTCATGCAGTATCCAAATTTAGTGGGGATTAAAATTACACCACACATCTTTTTAAATCCAGGGTATACTACTTCATAATAATGATCCACACCAAGTAGAACATGCACCTCACTCTGATTTCCCATGGGATCTGACAAGTTAACCCCTTTGCTACGTAATGCGTGTTCCACCTTCTTCACACCCACAGATACATATTCTGGTAGGGTGTCTACTACGATACAAGTCATAAAGTACCGGTTTTTACGATAGAAATATGAAATCTCCGCTATCTCGTAGTCTTGTTTATCAGTAACCCCTGTGAAGCCCTGTAATCGAAGAGTCTCAGCCCCTACGATTCGGTGCTTCAGTCCCACTAGTACGGACCTCTTTATAAAGGAACGTTGAGACCCTTGATCTAGAAGTACCCGACAAACTTTGTTACTGTCATTACCTTCCATGGGAATCTGTATTGTGGGCAATATAGTGGTGTCTTGCGTGCTACCTAGTGCCACAGTTGTAGTACCCTCATTTTTGACGTCTTTGACTTTATCTGCAGTAGGACACAACTTATCAAAGTGATGTCCTTTGCAGTGCCGACAGGGCCTTAAGTATGTAGCAGTACATTGTCCCTGCTTACCATGTTCCCCACTTAGACAACCTACACATAGCTTCAATCTTCTCGCCTGTGCTAGTTTTGTCTCATTTGTCGGGTATTTTACACAGAAACTCCATTTATGTTTGTTGTTACATAGCTTACATAGAATCTGAGCAGGTTTCTTATACACACCCTCTTTCTTTACTTTAGTCCCCACTGTCATGCTTACTGTTCCCCTCTTCTCCACATTCTCACTCCCTCCCGACACATACATTCTCCCTTTGTTCAACTGTAGATTATTGATCTCCTTACTGAACTGAGTTTTGAATTCCCCCAGCTCAAATGATCTTACCTTATCAAGTATTGCCATAGGAAGCTTCTGACGCAAGATAATGACTATCATTACCTGCGTGGTAAGCCCTAGGGTATCTAGCGATCGAGTATGGCACTCCATATTTGCCCTGAAGTTTGTCAACTCATCAACCTTATACTGTGGTTCTGCGAGCCCCAACAAGGCAATGACATGGGCCATCTTCAACTGCTCTCTATCCCCGTATGTGGACTCTAATAAGTGTACCGCTTCAAGATAACTACCACCTACTACTGCAAAACCCTCTATTAAATGTAAGGCCTCTCCTTCCATTTGTCCCTTCAGATAGTGAAACTTGCGGACATTATCCAAAGAGGATTCATGAACCGTAGATCGAAATACGTCCCAAAAAGCTAACCACTCGGTTAACTTGCCCCCAAATGTAGGAAGATTGAGCTTTGGGAGGTGTACAGTATGTTTTGGGTCAGCCCTTCTATGGGCCTCATTATCGCCTCCCTTCTTACTTGCGACAGCACGCTGTAATAGGCGCTTCGCTCTAAAGACAGGTTCGTCATAGAGGGCGCGATTATCACACTCTGTAACTATCTCTTCCTCCTCTATCATGTCAGCCACAATCACCTCACTCAGAGCCGTAATACGACCGTGGGTAGCCTGGACGTTATCTAATCTAGCCTCCAATTCCTCTAGATCAGCAGTAGTGATGAAAGTGTTTAAGTCCACAATTAGCCTATTTAACACTCCCCGAAGTCCCGCCCTTTGATCTTTAGGGGCTTTGCTTAGCACCCCACTAGACGGTGTCTCTTTATGGTCTTTATCCATTTTGCATGTGAGCCTATAGGCTATGTATCTAAATATCACGTTACAAAAACAACGGCCAAATAATAGGCTACTTAAGAGACGCCAACCGGCGGACTTCTATGTTATGGAGAAAAAAATAGTACACTATATAGCAATACCTACTAATGGATCATATTGAACAAGAAAAAATGTTAGGTCAGGTCATATGTCACAGGAAGTCTGAAACTGAAAAGAACATTACTGGGGAAAGACGATGGGTGGGAAGCAGGACTTGGGCAGGTGCAATGATGTGACCCTGCATTCCGGCTCTAACCATCGCTTGGCTAGCCTTGCCAGTTTATCATAGAGTTGTTCCTGCATCCTGTTATATGTCCCCTTGTTCATTGCCTTAAAATCCCTTACTGGTAGCTAATTCCCGGGTCTGGGCACCAATGTGGTAAACTATCAATGGAAGTTAAATATTACTAAGCTATAATGAATCAAATAAAATCAATCTAAATGAATACTCTATATCTAAATTGAATTCAATCTGAAACAAGCTAATTTATATCCAAAGGTCTCACATAATAAATGTATATAATTATAGGGTAAGGTTATAAGGGTTAATATTAGCCAGGAATTAACTCACCAATAGTTCCACGTGGCAATGAGGCAAGGGAGAACGTTTTACCCAATATGGCGGTGGACAATGGGGAACGAGACTTCGGTCCCAAGACACGAGTCAAGTTAAAGAAAGAATAAATGATTACATGGGAATGGACATGAATAATATGCTTATCTATCAGTCAGTCATGATGTCGATGAGAGCGTCGTGATGGTGTAGCTGTGTGTATTGCTGTATGTGTATTGTGATTAGAGGCACAAAAGCACGATCAACTGAGGGCGGAAAATTAGATGTTAACTGGTTGGTGTTCGTGAAGGCTCTGGCGTACCTCAAAAGCACACCTTGCTGCCTTGGCAAACCGCCAGGAGCCCAAATTATCGTACCGCATTTAGGTTGCTCTATACGATAAATTATATTAATATATACGATAAATTCATATATACTACATAAGACCATGGCAATATTGCTTAATAGCATATTAGGCCTTTTATAACTTAACTTATTTACAATCTTATAATATACGATCTACTCGTCCTACATCGTGCTGTAGGAGAGATCGTGACGTCACAGAGACATACAAGATCACAAAAGAGTCATATTCTATCGTATTTATACGATAACTGTATCGATCCTTAAATTATATTTAAATAGAGCGTGATTTGAAGCGAATTTATTTACTAGTGGGTGACCGCGGCACATGGACGAAGAAATATTTGTGAAAAATATAAGTTTTGATCGTACATTGATGATATAGATACCATTCGAAAGCTAATGAAAAATCCTAAATAGCGCGATTTAAAAAATATCCATTATCCCACATTTTATTGGTGAAAATAGGGAGGAAGAGAGGAGCGAAAATACGGGCGGACTGAACATTTCCCTACGCGTATGGTGCGCATATGAAAATATTCATATAAAATCGAGTTTTTGTCGTACAGTGCTGGTTCTTTGAAAATACCAATCTGTATTCATTGCCGATATACGAAATTAATATCTAAAAACTGTATCGATCCTTAAATGATATGTAAATAGAGCGTGAAGTGAAGCGAACAAATTTACCAGTCGGCGAGGGCGGAACACTGACTAAAAATATGCGGCACACGGACAAATATATTCGGGAAAAATTGAAGTTTTGATCGTATATTTATGATATAGAAACCATTCGAAAGCTAATGAAAATCCTAAATACTGCTTGCTTTAAAAAAAAAAAAAAATCCCACAATGTATCGGTGAACATGGGGAGGGCAAATACGGGCGGACTGAAGATATGCTTTCACATACGGTGAAATTCCACATATTATTGTTATTTTTTTTTTATGAAATCTCTTGCCGTTCATAAAACATAAATAAAAAAAAAAATTATTATGGGTGAAAACTGACTGAGAGTGAATATTTTGCTGCTGCATGGATTCTATATGAGCGAAAAACTATCGTTATAGAATGATTTCTATAAAATCCAATATTGATGATAGAATATTCTAAACACCGCCATGATCAGTTCAGCGGAAAAATAGCTGTGATTTAGTATGAAAATGAAAATAATTTATTTAGTAAGTTTCGGATATATCTTAAAGTAAAGTGACAAAAATCACAATTTGCAGCAGAAATATTTACAAATATTAATTGTACACGATAACCATCATACACTATTTTTTTTTATAGAACTATTGTTGTATAGACTTCCCTCTATCTCGTGAAGTGTATTTAAATGCAGTTGGGGTGATATTTGTGGGTGAAAAACGAGCGATAAGATTATTATGTTGGCCGCGCCTAGAAGCTTTTTGGGCGGGAATATTCAAATTTCAGTAATGTCTGTCCACAGATCAATAAGTAATACTGATCAGACTGAGGGGGTTAGTTTTGCAGAACGCCTGAGCCAGCAATCCCTCAAAGCAACCGTAATGAAGCCATAAAACACTTATCTTCTGATCTAACAACTATTTCCAATTGGGGCAGAGCAAACCTTGTTGCCTTTAATGCTTCCAAAACCCAATTTCTCCATCTATCTACCCGTCCGGAACTCCCAAAGGACTATCCCTTACAATTCAACAATACAAAAATCAATCCTTCATTGTCTCTCAATATTCTTGGTGTATCTTTTTCTTCTGGTCTCACTTGGAAGGACCATATTACCAGTCTTGCTAAAGCAGCCTCCCAGAAGCTGGTTGTGCTCAACCGCTTTAAGGAATTCTTTACACCTGCACAGCTTCTTGCTCTGTACAGGGGCACAGTGCGTCCTTGTATTGAGTATTGTTTACATGTGTGGGGAGGATCCCCTCACACCACACTCCTAGACAAAGTAGAAAGGAAGGACTTTCGTATTATTAATTCCTGCCCACTCACCAACTCTCTGCAAACTCTCTCTCTTCGCCGCAATGTTGCATCTCTCTCGCTACTACAATAATCAGTGCTCCTCAGAGCTCTCCCAGTGTATACCACCTCCTCTACGTAGGGTACCTGGTACCCGTCTTGCAACACAATCCCACCCCTACTCTGTGCAACTCTCCAACCCAAGAGTGAAACGTTACTCTCAGACTTTCTTCTATTCAACAGCTGAGCTCTGGAAGTCTCTCCCAGAATCAGTCTTTCCCTCCCCCTATGACTTAAATTGCTTCTAACTCTATGTGTTCAGGCATCTTGGCTCGAACGTCCCTTAATTTTGGCCCTGTCACTCTTTCAACTCTGGGGGAGGCACTCGCTGCAGGCAGTTCTGCCTTATGTCTCATATAAAAAAAAAAAAAAAAAAAAAAAAAAAAAAAAAAAAAAAAAAAATAGGACAAGAGTAAATAAGGTCGACAGTGCCGACGCAGGTAGGCTACTGCGGCGCTGGGGTTTAGCGTTACATACATTGCCGACGCATCACGTGCATCGCTGGTGTCCAGTTGGTTAACTATTCTCTTGTTGTCCTAATCTACAAAACGTTAAATAATTTAATAACCTGCCCTATACAATGTGCAATAAGGAATAATGCCAAATATAACCTCAGACATACTAACTTTTTACTAGTTCCTCTTGTTCAGTAAGCAGAGTCCCAAATGTTTGTTCATTTTAGGTGCTGCCTAATTTGGAATTTACTCCCTGTTCACATTAAGAATGTAGCAACTTTAGTCATATTTAAGGGAAAAATAAAGCAATAGTTTACTTCACAATATTCATAATCGTTTCATCACTATAAATTATAGACTATTGGTTCATAAATTGCAATAGATGTTCCCATATTCCAGTTTGTACTTCGGTAGGTAGTTTGTATATAATTAATTTTATTATGTGCTAATTATGATTATAACAGTAGTAGCAGTATACCAATAAAATTAACATTAGACATTTATCAACATGTTCCATCATATGCTTATAATTCCTAAATAGGTAGACCTACAGCACTAGTGAATTTATCTAGGTGCCTACGGAAAAGCATTATATACAGTATATTAGCGGGCTCAGCTAATTTTACGAAATAATTCATTACTCTTTATGTATTATTTTTATGTGAGCTAAATACATATTTTTAATTTGAATTTGAATTTGAAATGTATAATTTGAACTGCTGTATTCCACGATTATCCCATATTATTGATCGTGTATTTTGGTATTAAGAGGAACTCGCTATTTATGTGTTTTACGTATTCGTGTTATTTTGTTCTATTTATGTCTGCAATCCTTTAGCTGCTAAGATATATTATTTTTCTCTGGTGGGCGGGCTTGTGGCTTCGGTTCCGCTGCATGTCTGCCTGCCGAGATCGGAACCTCTTCGGGTGGTAGGGGGCCGGGGGAGTGCTGGAGCAACCTTGGTGACCCTGGTCTCTGAGTCTTCTCCTGGGTGACCTAGATGTGTGTGAATTTGTGTTTTATCTAAGTTTGTTCTTTGTTTTATGTTGTTTTGGGTTTTCCCCTGTTCTTGCTCTGTCTTGAGTCGGCCACCTCCAAGGAAAAAAAAAATAATAAAATAGAAAATAAAAATAAAAATAGGAAAAAATGGGGATTGGGCCTGAGCATATAGATAGATAGATATATAGTAATAAATCAGTGTTAAATGTTGACCAGTGTTGCTTATGTCCTGTTGCATGCCTACATTTATATCTTGTGTTAGTTTCATTCCTCTCCCAGTTGAGCACGAACCAACAAATCAGTGTCCCTTAAACCCAGTGAAAAACCTGTATAACAATACATGTTGTTGTTGTTCTTAGGGTTGTGATGTGCAATGTACACGGAGTGGGAATCTCCATATATTTGCACAGGCGTTATTAGCGTTTGGGAAGCTTTTGTATGTTTTTTTTTTTTTTTTTTTTTTTTTTTTTTGAAAGAGTGTAGATAGGGGAGAAGGGGTGTTGGAGAGAGAGAGGAAGCTGTTGGAGTGGCTTTGTTATGTGTGTCTAGTCTGTATATGTCATCAGGATGTCTCCTGACTGGGTGCGAACATGTGGAACATGCTAGGACGTAGGCTACTACCACACCCACTAAATGTCCGCCGTGGCAGGGATTCGATCCCGGGTCTTGCAGATTCACACGTGAGCGTGCTCACCACTTGACCGCCACAGCTCCCTAACAATACATTAATAGTATTGCATGTTATTCCAATTAAATTATAAATACAAAAGTAATTATTATTATACTGTTTACATTTATATGAGTTAACCATATAAATATAGTTTCTATGGTTATGGAAGAAAGAAAATGGCAATTACTGAATAACTAAAATAAATTATGTGATCAGTTGCTCGCACATATGCATTATATCCCCTAATCATGACAGGATAAAAAGTACTCGGAAAACCTCGTAAGGATCAAGTATAATTAGAAATGTTGCCTTATAGTTTTTTGGCAGCCAGTGGATTATTTGTTCGAAATGAAAGTCTCGGAAAATTACTATAAAACTGTAATAAGCTAATCTAACCTACCAAATCACACTCCAGAAAGGATCAGTAGGGAGGCCAGATGGTGAAACAGGAGTTCCAGCTGTCCTTATCACCCACCTAGCACTCCCCGGGAGTACCGCCCTGTTCGGTTGGTGCCTACAGCCTCCTCATATTCCTCAAATGCCAATGAGCATTCTAACTAAGAACATAAGAACATGGAAATCTGCAAAGGGCCTACCGGCGCACACAAGGCAAATCCCTTTCACACCCAACCAATATCATTCACATGGCTATCCAAATTACTTTTGAAACTTTCCTCTGTATCCGAGTTAATTAAAGCACTAGGCAATCTATTCCACTTATCCACAACCATATTTCCAGACCAATGCTTACGTATAGGCCTATCTTTCTTAAAGCGGAATGTATCTTGTTTGAAGCCATTTGTATGGGTTATTTCGCAATCATTCAGCTTTGAAACTTTACTAATGTCCCCTTTGTTTATTCCCTTCATCAATCTTAGAGTCGGAAGATAGACGAGCTATAATTTGAATGCATAGGCTACGTGAAGTCCTCCTTAAGCTGAACATTAGTCAGCTATACTAGAGCACAAAACCCCCCCCCCCAAAAAAAAACAAAAAAAACCCAACAACATGTTGAATTAATAATAGTATCATGGCTAGGTAATTTTTAGTGTCTAGAATGTGCTAGATAATATTATAGTCAGATAATCAACCAGCATGCACTCCGTATGTATTGATGATGATTACAAATCTTCAATCTGGTCTATCTAGGAATACAAAAGATATCTCTCTCTCCCGACATATTGTTTTACGATTTTTTTTTTTATATCATAGAACCAGTCTAATTCAACTTTCCTCAATTTTAGTTAGTTTGAATAGTACTTCAGAAGCTATCATCCCCTGGATTATTAACTTGAGCGCGGCGGGCCTATGGTATTTAAAACGTCCCGCTGGGCGAAGGTATTGTGGGTAAATCCCGACGAATTTGGTAATTTTACAATAAATATTGTTATTACTTATTCATAGGCGCCTATTTTACGTTTAATATGAAGATATTAACAAATTATTGCCAACCGTCCAGTCATGAGGTGAGAGGCGCGCGAGCCTTACACCCTCCCCTTTCGAGGCCTGTAGCCAGACTGATGTCTCGCCTTGTGAAGTCTCTCTCATGCCACAATCTCTATATGCGTCCCAGATGACCTTGAAACAGGGTGGGATATATTGCCGCGGAAAATAAACCGATAAACAGGGGAATAAGAGGAAACATAGGTGATAATTGAAGGGGGGGCAGGAGGGAAAGGTGTGGGGGGGGGGGGGGGTTGACACATTTGGAGAAGTGATAGAAGGTATGGAGGGGAATTATCTAACTTAATCACACATTCCTTTGTTTTGAGTGCCAGTGGGATGTTTTGAAAGGCTGTTTTTAGGCCATGGCTCATATGAGGACGCTCGCCCTTGTAGGTTTCAGCATGGGCTTCATCTGTGGGGGGGATGGGGGGGGGACATATACCCCCACTTTTCATTCAGGGGGGGACAACATAACGATTGTCCCCCCCCCACTTTTTTCACCAAGTTTTATATACTAGAAACTAGAACAAAGTCATTGAAATTGTTAATAAGATAAAATATAAACTAAACACATACATATATAAAATGTTAATAATGTTATTGATGTAGTAATTTGTTAGGCTCGTTGTCAGCTTAATTTATTAGGTAAATATTGTATGATGTATCCCACTGTTTACATGAAGACTGAAGTACTGTAGGTCGACAAACGCCAACGTTAGCGGCCTTTTAGGATCCTGGATCGACAATTTTCAACCTACTTCAACACCTTCTTCACCTCCATAGCAAACACACTTGCACAGAACCTACTTCAACCTCTCAATAAATACACGACAACAACGGCCACCTTTCGAAATTTCTACAGAGATAAAGACATACACCCGAACACATTTGGATTGCAAAATGTTACACCAAAAAACACTTTTGACTAGCTGTCTAACCTAAATGTACATAAAAGCACAGGACCAGACAAAATTCCTGCCAAATTTCTACGAGATGGAGCCATTGGTATAGCAGGCCCCCTAACCCACATCATCAACTTGTCAATTAACACCAACACTGTACCTGCTGAACTGAAGGAAGCTATATTAACCCCTCTATTCAAGAAAGGAAATAAACTAGAAGTTGGCAACTACAGACCAGTTAGCATATTATGTATTGTATCTAAAATCCTTGAAAGAGCGGTATACACCCAAATTGAACACTACCTCAAACAAAATGATCTATTCTATAAGTTTCAATCAGGTTTCAGATGTATGTACTCGACAGACTCCTGTCTCATCCACTTAACGGATCACATTCGTAAAGAAATGTCTAAAGGTAACTACACCGGTATGGTTCTTCTTGATCTACAAAAAGCGTTTGACACAGTAGACCATGATATCCTATGTAATAAACTACAAGCAATGGGCATAGGGTCTGTGACCTGGTTTAAATCTTATCTTATTGGTAGAACCCAAAGAGTCAAAATTGATGATAATATATCTGATCCTATGCCAATTAACTGTGGGGTCCCGCAGGGAAGCATCCTTGGCCCCTTACTCTTTCTCTGTTATGTGAACGACATGGAACTGAGCGTCTCATGTAAATTATTACTGTATGCAGACGACAGTGTGCTTCTGGTTTCAGGAAAAGACCCAAAAAGTATTGCTGCTTCACTTTCCAAAGAACTAGAATCATGTAGTGATTGGCTAGTGGACAATAGACTATCTCTTCACCTGGGCAAGACGGAAGCCATCTTATGTGGAACAAAACGCAAACTGAAAGACATCGTGGGCTTCTCGGTCAACTGTAATGATATTCCTATAACAACAGTGTCACAAGTTAAATATCTCGGACTAAAACTGGACGCGAGTTTGTCAGGTGAAACCATTTTGGAATCTATCCTGAGTAAGTGTAGAGCACGTATAAAATACCTGTATAGACAGGTGGGATGCTTGCCCGCGGCGACCAAAAAGACCCTCTGCCAAGCGCTTGTTCAATGTCATTTTGACTATTCTGTGTTATCCTGGTACTCTGCATCATCTAAATCAGCACAGCACAAACTTCAGGTCACTCAAAATAAAATGGTTAGGTTCATGCTGAACCTAGGACCCCAGATCACATGTTGGCCAGGAACATCTTCAGTCACTAGGTATGCTCAATGTCTCTGACAGGGCCAAACAAATCAGGCTCACTAATGCCTTCAATATTTTCTATGACAGAGCTCCAGAGTATCTAAAGAATGATTTTGTTAAAGCAAATGAGAGGAGTGGACATAATACAAGAAACAGGATGTTTAATTTTAAGGTCCCGAGAATCCAAGGACAGGGTAAGCAAACATTCTTCTTCACTGCCATCAAAGACTGGAACGACCTACCCCAGTCAGTCCGTGAAAAGAGAACACTGTATTCCTTCAGACGTAGCCTGAAGGAACACCTAAACCGGACAGCTGCGAGAAGGGAGCACCAAGCTTAGTAAAATGCCCCAGAACGAGAAGCCCACCACAGAAGCCACGAACGAACACCACACAGAAACACCCAAAGGAAAGGTCCACAGAACGAAAGGACCAGCTGACCGAGCCAGCCAATTCAGACAGGCCCAAGCCCGCAGGGCTAAGCAGCTCCAGGCCGCACCCACCTACCTTTTCTAAACTGACCATTTTTCCACACCTCACGTACACTACCCCCCTCGTGTCCTACACTCCTAACTACAAAGATGATGAACAGGAATATACATTCATATTAAAAACACCCATGCCCTGTCCCGACGTTGAGCCAATGCCAACACATCAGACAGCCATAATTATATCTATGTATGTTCTTACATCCGAGAAGTAGATGTTATATATCTTAGAAGTTAAAATACCCACGCTTGTCCCTAGACCTCGTATATCATTTCCCATGACGAGTATAGATATATGTAACCCGTGCTCAGTCGCCCCTTGCATTGTTCCTCTAGTAACTAAGTCTATAATATTAACTGCCACCAGCATTGATACGACATAGCGGCACTGCCCTTGTGTCGTATTGTGCCAAGTACAGATCAACCAGGTTTCATCACCTTATTAGGACGACGACTATAATGTCATCGTTCATCGATGTATGCAATCCTTAGTTTAAGTATTAATATTAACATTCCCTAACATCTTGTCTTGCCAGACTAAGCTTCTGAAGAACCCCATCGCCCCATAAATCTATGTATTCAATCCTTAGGTTAAGTATTTTTATCCGCCATTGTGTTCACCTTTTTCCATTTACTTTTCCACAATTGTCATACGTCTTCCCCTTGCCTCCTTCGTATCCACAGTCCACACTACGCCAATTTACTTCGTGTCATGCACCTCTTACCCCAACCAGAGATTGTATAAGATAACCTGGTTACCAGTATCTGTCATAAGTACCCCGAAACAATAACTAAGTACCCCTCCGAACTGCCGCTGTTGTTGGTATATTTATATTTAATAGAAAACGCAGTTCCCAGGGCCAACTAATAGTATCCATAACCCCTCGGACTGATCACATAACTCTATCTTTTCCAGACTCATATACCACCCCATAGTTACATTCCCCAGTAGCATTTGGCTAACGTATTCTACTGCCTTTTCAAACTTCCATATCAACTGCAGTCTAATGCCACCCCCACGCCCAGAGACCTTAGGGTCAAATTCCCCTATAGCCCCCTGCACTCCTCCCCTCTCATTATAAGACCCCGCACTGCTCTACTCTTGTCCGACCTAGCCTCTCCCTCATACCTCTTGAAGATCCTAGAATTGTCCGTTGCTAACGCTCTCCAACCTTTTATATAATATATACTCCTATCCAGCCTACCTTCACTTAGTAGGCCAGAACAACATTAGAACTTTACTAGCCCTTGCATGCCATCTATTCTCTTACAACCCATTCACAACCCTGCACCCAATGGTCGTCGGTGCGAGGCTAGCCGCCTCGCCAGTAACTAACTTCTATTGCCATACTTCCAGATAAATGTGGCAGAGTTAGCAACCCAGTCTCCACCACATCCAGCAAACCCTACAATTAACAACCAGCCGAGTAAAACCAGCTAGCCAAGGCACCTTCGGTTTTGGTATTAAGGACACCCACATCTGTCTCATACACAGAGGGTTATTACGAACACTGGTGATATGGCAAGCCCCTAGCCACAGCCGCCGGACGACTATCACAGAGAGAGGGCGCCCAGCTCCCCCTTTTTGCCCACCCGAGGAGGGAGACCCCACCCCCGCGGAGGTATACCTGGCCCCTGTTTTGACTTCCGAGTCATTGCCAGGTAGCACAGGAATTCTTCCTATCAATGAACTAACCATGCATGACTAACACCTTTACTAACCTCTATTAACTCACAATAAACCATTTACCTTTCTTGCATGCTCTGATCACTAAATTAGCACCTCAGCTATACCATAGAATGAAGATTGAACAATCTAAGAGAGACACTCCTATCACAGCTGTCCCCATCCTCCTCGCAAAGTAGATCCAGTCTCTCTCCCCTAAATACTTCCAGTATAGCCAAAATAGTACCTCTTACTAAGGCTCAGTTATATGAAAATATAAAGGCTTCCTATAGCCATGTGCCACAACAGTAAATACCATCTTACCTAGTCCCCATATCTATTGAGAGCTCAAATAAGTCCATAAGACTCAAGATTCCTACTGTCTACAGGGTCCAGAACCGAGCCTATAAATCTAGCTCCCGCCCCCAGTCAAATCAGTTGAAAGCTAGACACCAACCAGGGGTCACTACCCTGCAGTTAACTTCTAGCTCTGCCCTTGTGTTGTTCCGGAGTGAGATTCCAGAGCCGGCAGACTCCGTGGCAGATTTGGATAGAAGGACCTGCCCACGTATTTGAGAACTTCACACATATGGGCCCCCTGGACGGCCGCGGAACCAGTCGTTAGCCCCCAACATCATGGACGCAAGATAACCAGGACCAGACCCATCAGATACTACCCAAGATTCCCTTTAGCAGTACTACATATTACTGTGCTGTTTAGAGATTCACTCATTAATATTTCTACGAAGTGGCTATCTCTTTGCCCCAGTATAATTCATATAACCATTCAATTAGGAAGTGCTAAGCGTATCAGTGTTCATTATTTAACAGGCGATACTAACTCTCGTAATCAACCATATGCCCAGATATTATTACCTAGAAGGAAACCCTAGTGATATCTGAAGGTTCGCCCACTGATTTGCGTTCTATGTATTTCTGAGACAAGAATATAAAACTTAGATCAGTACCCCCTGAGGTTACTAGAATTCCCGTGCTCTAAAATACGCGTGTCTAATCTAGTCTGTGAACTACTACTTGTGCACCAGAGCTACCAGTAATAAATCTAACAGTGAATATGATTCTATAAGAAAACATTGATGGTCTTCGGTATATAAACCTGTTTAATTAAAGCCAGTGATCAGAAGATTAATACCTGAACGTTGGAAGTGGGAGACTAGGCTCCATCCAGATCCACTTATGCTAGTGTTGTTCAATTCTATTATATTGTCTTGCACGAGTATTCTGCAGTGGTATATAAATAAACGTGATCGTGTAACTTGCTACCATGTGTTTCTTTGTGTTCTCTATTCCTCATATCTTGTATTGTGCATGCAGCCTTATATACCCAGTCAATTAGAACTCACATTACCCAAGTTAAACCTGTAGAAAAACAGGGCATAACACTTATGTCTACTACTAAATACGACATAAGAGATAGACAAACCAAACTGAAATTATTACTGATTACGGATTACTGATATTTACTATAGGATGTAAGGTATCTTAAAATAACCCCCTAGAAATACTTTCTCTAAAGTATCTATTTCTTTATCCTCCCCATTTCCCCAGCTAACCTAATCCCACAAGGACCCCAATGGAAATACGCCTAACGGCCTTATTGGGCTATCCTTAGTTGGAATTATGCAAGGCTGGTACATGTCATATTTGTAACATACTATGTGGTACCAACTCTGTAAATTGCTAACTGAATAAATATTATTATTATTATTAGTAGTACCTCACTTGAGGATTGGAAGTAGTAAAAAAAGAATCAAGAGGAACGAAAGCATGGCCTGCAATCGAGGAAAAGTCAGGAAGTGTGAATAACAGAAAAAACATTTATCATGCAGCAATGCGAGCCATTTATATAAAGAGTATAATTTTAAGATATGAGAATAACCTTAGACATGTATTATT
This sequence comes from Paralithodes platypus, assembly GCA_032716605.1. Lineage (NCBI taxonomy): Eukaryota > Metazoa > Arthropoda > Malacostraca > Decapoda > Lithodidae > Paralithodes > Paralithodes platypus. Next base: position 22,925,472 of record CM064562.1, read on the forward strand.
AGGGTAAGTATATTTTTAGAATAATGATTGCCTTCACAATAAAGAAAAGAATGAAATCCCCATGTCCCTACTATATTGAAATAGGTAAAATTGAGTTCAAATTATAACCCAAATATAGCTTGACTGAAATTGAGGGAAGGAATGCAACTACAATTCCTACCTTCCACTGGTCTAACTTTTAGTGGGTAGAGAATAGTGTTGTAGACTTTCTATAGGACAAGCCTGTCCCTGTAGTAAAGTCCAACTAGGGTGGCGAACGAGAGTGTGTTAGAGGAACCAGGAGCAACCTTCTCTTTTGTCCGTGAGAGAGGCAGCTCCCTTTGACATCCAGCAAGAGGAAGAACTACGAGTCCTACGGCGTCCAAATTCTCCCTCATGGAAATTACTTCTCCTCTACCCTGTACCCTAAGTGTAATTCGTGTTCAAGCATTTGTTCAATCATTTTTACATACGTTATATAGTCAAGATTACACGTGTTTCTTAGTGAATGCTCTCAGATTTTATTCTATTGTGTTATTTTATTATTCATCGCGTGTCTAAGTCGTCGAAGTGAAGTGTATAACGAGGGATATTTTCCTTCTAAATAACCTAAACTTAACTTATAAACTCAAGACCATATTATGTCCATTTCTAACCAGAGAATACTTATAGTATAAATTCGCCACCATTGAAAGTAAAGAACCCGTCCGTTGAGTTAGAATTAATCTATATTCAAGATACTTAATTTGTATTAGTTCTTGTGAATAATCTAATCATATACGTTACTCAGGCTATGTAATTCTTTCACCACCGATTTAGGAATTCAGATTATACATTCCTTGATTCATCAAGCCTATGTTTGGCTATTGATATATTACTACTTCATTTTGTAATTAAATCATTATACCGATTATTAAAGTTATAGTAAAGTGCTACTTAGTTCTGCGTTCCATTCAGCAGTTTGTTAATTTATTCAAACACTCCTTCTGATGCCATCATCTTTGGCTATTTATTAAATACTACTTTGTTTTGTATCTAAGTTATTATAGCTATTATTAGAGCTATAATAAAGCGCTACTCCGTTCTGCGTTACTTTCAGTAGTTTGTTAATTCATGCAAACATTCTTGTCTATAGCTATTTGTGCCGCTATAATTAATTTACTACATTTACTGTGAATCTGGTTTCCTTATTCCGTGTAATATTAGCTCATTTACGATTGAATTTATTTTTTATGCATCGTGTGAGAAATTATTCACTATAACCCTTTGATAGTTAAATTCAGATTTAAATTATCATTCCCCATATCCTAAAGCGAAGTTCATATCATCTATCCTCGATTTAATGTTGCACTAAATCAAGATTATATTTAATCTGACCTCAGTCCGTCTGACCTGTACCCTCGAGAGTGGTACCTTTGAGTGTACACCTGAGCGCAGCATTCTTTGTATTTCACGCCGCGCAGCCTTATGCGCAGCTGAGTAGTTGACCTCAGTGGCCATACCTTGTAATTACTATACCTTACGTTATACACTTGGCCCACATAGATATTGTCATTAATTTTTATTATTCGTGTATGTACACTCGGTCAAAAAAGTATATGCACCCCTACCCTGATAATCCGGTGTGTACAGCTTGGTAGGGTTTGCATATCTACCTGTAGCAATATCTATCTATACTACTATCTACCTATACTACCTAAGACCTACTACCTACGAACTACAACCTATACTACCAAGCTGTACACCCCAGATTATCGGGGTAGGGGTGCAGATACTTTTTTGACCGAGTGTACTTTATGTAACTGCGTATTTCCTATTTTTATACTTTGTAAGTGACAACTATATTTCATTAGAGAGTAAAACAAATTCAACTCTCTATCAGTCACAGTGTATGTATATTATAATCCTACTCAATATAGTAGAGGTTTTAATACCCCATTTATGTACCTATGTTTAAAAAATAAATATGAGTGTAATTTATACTGTGTGTTTATTATGTTTTTTGGGAGAGCGATTGAGTAATTTAAAAGTAATATTCATGAAGCGAGATATGTTCCTGTTGAGCATTATCCAATTCTAAATATCCGAAATCCACTGAATAAAGAATACATAACAAAGCGGGTTGGATTACAACCCGGCATAACACTGGCGGTATCGGTGTCTCGATACGGCATATCAGCTTTATTGTGCTTTTTATTTGTTATTGCTCAATCATCTTCGGACGCAAAATTTACTATGACGACTAAAGCACTTGGACATTATTACATTCAACACAGAGGAACATGACATTAACACCTATTTGGAAGTTGTCAATCTGGTCCTGGACATTATGTTCAGGGACGATGACATGTCCAAGATACATACTGTGGTTATGAAGTTAGGGAAATACGCGGATAAGGTATCAGGGTATGTGCGTGACACTCCAGGGTTAACTTGGGCACAGTTTGAGAGCTATTCCAAGTTAGCTATCAACCCAGTACTAGGTCAAACCATAGCGGACCGTCATTTTCATAAGGTTAACTATACAGGTGATTTGGACATCACAATAAGTCAGTTGAGTCAACTGGCGATAACAGCTTTTTCTGAGGACACAACTGCTCAATGGAAGAATTTTGTGTTCAAAGCTCTACTGAGAATACTATGCCTGGCAGTAGAAGATAATTTCTCTATCACAGAGCCCACAAACTATGAGGATGATTTGCCAGTGGTATGGCGCATCATGGCCTTAAGAAAAACCAGGGAACAGGATAAGATCGCCGTCATCAGTAGGGTCACCACTCACCCGTCAACAGCACCTTCACCTACCCCTGCGGCGCCACGATCCAGTGATAAAGTAGAGGAATGGGCCGGAATTCGCCCCTCCGACTGGAAACCATGCAATGGCCAATGTGCTTTGGTGTCTATGAAGAAATCATTCATGGAGTTAACCATGTGGAGGTCCAGGTTATCTAGTTGGTGGGCTCAGAATCCTTGGATTAAGCCATGGTGTGTGGCTACAATCACGGAAGATGGAACCGCAGGGATTGAGAACTTTGACGAAGCGGAAAATGTTGAAATGAAAAGAGCCAGAAATGGTAGAGGAAGCTGCAGAAATTCAGGACAACCTTGATTTTTAATCCGCCCCCGTTGCAAACAACTGTCAGAATGGCGGGGGCTCATGAGGGGACAGACCCAGATAATCTTCCCATCTATAGGAAAATCACTTTAAATGGAGTGAAAGTCCGACTTTTTATTGACACGGGGGCTTCCCGTTCATGTCTCTTCTTTCCTTTCTTCAAACAGCACGAAAAAACTTTAGGTATTATTCAACCTTCTTCAATAGTTTTGGTTAGTGCTAATGATGACATTATTCCTAATTGTGGACAGACACGTCCACTTTATGTTAGCACCCCTGTCCCTGATCATGGGACAGAACATTCCTTCATGATTTATGATCCCCAAGAGACCAAGTACGATGGATACTTGGGTCTCGATTTGCTCACTTCTCTGGGCACTTCCATTGATTGCAAAATGAGAACTTTAAAGTTTTCACCCTCACTTCAAACAAGAGAAAAAAAACCCAACCCTCAGACGATCAAAAAGTCTAATGTCACTCCCATTGCTAAATTGAGTAACGTAACCCCTATCACAAAGTCTATAATCAATCAGGAGAAACAGAATCAACCTACCATTTGTCTCATACAGACAACTCAAGCTGTCACTTCCAAATTAATGACACTTCCCCCTCATCATGAACAATGGGTACCTATCATACCCACATTGCCTGGGGATGTAATTATGACCCCTAACCTCCGAAGGCCTTTTGACAGGGATTGCCTGACTGCTCCAGCCATCATCTCTAATCAATTAAATTGTATCAAAATAGCTAATATCTTCGATCAACCTATCACTTTGTCGAAAGGGTTAACTATCGGGGAACTTGAAACCTATGCAGAAGAACTATCTTTACCTTCAGAAGATACCTCTCCACCTTCCTTTTCCCTATCTGATATTACTTCTCATTTAACTTCTCAACAACAAACTGACTTACGTGACCTGATGACTACTTATCAAGACATCTTCGCCACATCCAGCCGAGACATCGGGAAAACCAACGTACTGCATCATCCTATTCATACTGTAGGACATCCGATCAAACAGCCGATTCGGAGGAAGAATCCAATACAGAGACAAGAAGAGGAATCTCAGGTAAAAGACATGCTAGCAACTGGAGTTGTCCAACATTCCACTAGTCCTTGGTCATCTCCGGTGGTACTCGTCCGGAAGAAAGATGGATCCACCCATTTCTGTATCGATTACCGACAGTTGAACGACGTAACTATCAAAGACGCCACACCATTACCTAGAATTGATGACTCTTTTGATTCCCTATTAGAGCTAAATGGTTCACCACTCTGGATTTGCAAGCCGGATATTGGCAAGTACCTGTACTTCCAGAACACCAACAAAAGACGGCTTTTGCCACAAGCCAAGGAAGATTGTATGAGTTCACAGTATTGCCGTTCGGTCTATGCAATGAGCCTGCCACCTTTTCCAGGTTGATGGAATCTGTTCTACAAGGATTAACCTGGGAAACTTGTCTGGCATAGTTGGATGACATTATTGTGTTTGGGAAGACCTGGGCTGAACATCTACAAAGACTACGTCAAGTATTTCAGAGGATTCGGGAAGCAAACCTGAAACTCAAACCCTTTAAATGTACTCTGGCTAAGAAAGAAGTTCAATTTCTAGGCCACATAGTCTCAGAACAAGGAATTGCCCCAGATCCAGACAAATAACATGCCATCAGTACCATAATTCCTCCCACCAATGTAAAAGGAGTCCGAGCCTGTCTCGGCCTGGCATCATACTATCGCCGATTTGTGAAAATGTTTGCCACTATTGCCAAACCACTACATGACTTAACCAGGAAAGAAGAACCATTCCTGTGGATGGACCAACGTCTAAAAGCCTATGAGTCCTTAACACTCAAGCCGCGGGTCCCGACATATGTCGAGTGAGAGAACCATGGCCAAATCAGCGGGGCCCGACAATATCCGGGTGGGATGTTGAGCACATTATCGGCTCTGAGAGAGAGTCCACGCGTTGGGAGGACGATAGGCGGGCTCTGACCGCTCGGCATGGACCTAGTCCCGCCACTGAGGTAACTTCTGTACCATCTCACACCCCTGGCCTCGCGAGAACAAGGGAAATCTGAGGATATTACCGTATTTTAGGGAATTTCCCCTCGTGTTTCACGAACGTTGCAAGAGAACCCGTGGTCGTACAAGGATGATTCAGGTGTCATTGGAAAGCTCTATTATCGCCTTTTCACGGATACATAATTGTATTACGCTCTGGCTCTTGTTTATGCATGAAAAAGAGCATGGAATGAAGCTCGTTTAGGGTAAATATGCCTGCCACACAGGTAGTAGAAGTTACAAACATCCCCGTCTGTAAGGGATTAAAAGAGCTGATAGTAGCATCCCCGGTAGTATCCTTCCCAGACTATACCAAACCATTCCGCCTATATACCGATGTTTCACAATTCGGTATTGGAGCCGTTCTAGGACAAACTAGAGAAGGAAGAGAGCATATTGTTGCATGTGCCAGCCGAACCCTGAATCCGGCAGAAATCAACTATCCCGTTACTAAGCGAGAATGCCTGGGAATAATTTGGGCCCTGTAACATTTTAAGGCTTACCTGGCTGGTGTCAAGGTCACCATCATTACCGATCACCATGCCCTCCAATGGCTACGCAAATCTGACACCAAAAATGCCTTAACTGTCAGATGGCAAGAATCGCTAGAAGAATTTAATTTTGAAATTGCTTATCGACTGGGAAAACTCCACACCAATGCTGATGCTTTGTCCAGACTTCCAACTACATCAATAACTGACACATCTAGCCAGAAATCTGATCCTCAACCTATCCTAGCCATTCATCATCAAGATTCAATGGATCAAGATCAACAACAACTACTTAAACAGTTTCAGAGACAAGAAAAGCCAGATTGGATGCCTAGAAGTATTTTCTCCCACCTCACAAGAAGAGGAGATCATTTGTATACTCCAGAAGGGAAAATTGTGATTACACCCAATTCAGCTCTATCTACTATGCAATCTTTACAAGCACACAATGGCATTCATTTGGCACAGAGGAAGTTTACTACTACTTTCCAGCAGGTATACTAGACTCCTTCCCCTTACATCACAGCAAAAAGAATCACGGAAGCCTGGCGAGCCTGCGCCTTGGGCAAAGATAGGACCCATACAGCCGGACCTACAGGAAGGTTAGTAGCGTCCATACCATGGCAACTCTTAGCAGTAGATGTAATGGGACCCATGGAAGGTAGTAAAGGATTTAAATACATTATCACTTTTGTGGACACATATTCTAAATATGTAATTACCTGTCCAGCAAAGGAACACTCAGCATTAGCAGTAGCTGAGGCAATGATCCAGCATGTCTTCCCCTATTTCGGGTTACCTGAAGCTATTCATTCAGATAATGTCCCTGAGTTCACCGGTCATATCTGGTCACAACTATCACAGATGTGTGGTTTCAAAATTAGCCATTCATCCCCTTATTGGCCTCAAGGGAACTCTATATGTGAGAGGAGTCACCGCACTATTGCTAACCAAATAAGGACTCGTCTACAACAGATGAACACCACTGATTGGCCCAGTCAGGTAAAAAAAGTGCAGTGGGGTATCAATACCTGCTCCCGTCAAGACGGAATTTCATCCCATGAACGTGTTTTTGGAGTGCCACCTCTGCTCCTACCTGTCTGTCCCTTACGAGCCCTCCTCCAATTTTGACCAATCTTTAGTTCACCTAAAGAACCGCCTTCGACAACTGGTGATGGGCTGGTCTATCAGAGTGAGGGCTGAGCAATCTCTGCCATACCCATAGGTTACTCTGACTGTTCCTTTAACTTATATATTTTCTAGATCTCAAGTGACGGTGTCTCTTCCGTGGATTGACCTCCCAATCTACCAAGATTGGAAGCCAAAGCGTCACATTTTTCCCTTGCCCCTCAACTTTCTCTTCATAATTGCTGAGGGGCACAGGGCCCTGGGTGGGGCTTTGGTTTCCCGGGCGTTTCTGCACCCTCCTCAACTCCCCGCCATGGAGTGGCTTCGGTCACCTAGGCTTTGTTGTGGTCGGCAGGGAGGGTTCTGTGGGGGCGCTCGGTTATGGCCTTGGAATTGCTCGGGGCCTTGGGGCTGTTCGGCCAGGCAGCTTGGGGAACAACAACAACAACAACAACAACAACTTCAGTACATCCAAGACCTACAACCTGACGAGACAGCGAAAGTAAGTCCCCACCATATCGGCGATCTTGTCATGGTTGCTCAACTGCCAGTACCTTCCAAACTCAAACCCAGATATAAAGGTCCTTTTGAGATATTAACTGTACCAAACTGTTACCAGGTTACCATAAATTACTTTGGAGAGTCGCGCACCTACCGAAATAGATATGTACGTAGGTTTCAGCCCATTGATGAGAATACGACTATGCTTGCTGACCCCAAAGATAATGACACATTGCCTGCAATTGATAACCAAAATTTAGGATCCACAGAACCATTGACACCACCTATCCTTCCAACCATCCCTCCTGCTCAGGTAGTAATACAAAAACTTGTGCAACCACCTGTGCCAAGAGTACCTAATATCGAGTTCACCTATCCCTCCTCCATCAAACCCCTATCGCACCAATCTCTTTAATGATCTTTCACTTCCTACTCACATTGTCTCTGCTCCTCCTAAACTTCTAACACAACCTAACCCTACTGTGACTCAGCTAAGATCTACTCTTCCTACTACCTCACCTGCCAACAGTCTACCTATTTTTCCTACTTCACCCTGTCCTCTCCCTACCACTCCAGAAATTAATAATATTCCATCTCTAGAAAGGAATGGCCAAATCTCTCCTTCTCTGTCCAACACTTCATCTAATTCATCCACTCAGCAAATTAACAACCCCACAACTTTACCTGTTCAGGAAAGCTGTTCAACTACACTTAAATCTAACCTCTCTCCGCAACTTCCTATACCTCTGATTCAATCTCCCCAACCTACCACATCTACTCATAAATCTCCTACCCTTACTTCCTCTAATTCTAAATCATCTTAACACACCTATACCTCCCCCCATCCTTCTTCCCGCATACCAGCGAACAAATTAAGACCACCTTCGTTAATGCCACCTTTGTCTAATCCTACATGTCGAAGATCTGGCCGACGTGTGGCTCAACCTAAGCGCTGGGCACCCACCTTCAACCCCACCTACAAGAGGCGGGCTCCCAGCAAAGGCACCTCCTCGCGAGCTTCAAAGGTCACCGCCATACCTGTTGCGAGGTCACCCATCCAACCTTTTCCTCTGGCCACTGCGATGTCACCTGACCTAAGGACAGGCCCTCAAACCAACAAGCCCCTCCCACCTGGGCCAACTATTCCTACTGACTCCAGTCCAGTCATAACTCCACCAGCTCCACAACCAATCACATCTTCCAGTACTGTTCCTCCTGCTGCCATCATGAAAATCAGCAGTCTGTTCGTGTCCTCTACCAACACCACTATCAACATCACCTCTCCAGCTCACTTAATCCATGTGGCTAATTCCTCTACTACTCCCCTCCAGCTGACTCTGCAATACAACACCGATGCCCCTAATGATATCTCCACAATAGTTTGGTGTCTATTTCTGCAGCACCTCACACCTTATCTCATCACCAGAACTTTCCAAAAATATAACCTTAAGTCTCGCGGCCGAAATTATTTTTTGGAAGACGGTGGCGAGATGACGGGGTTGCAAACTAGGGGCAAAGCAAACCCTGCAGAGGTCCTGACAATGCAGGAAAGGGAACAGCCTACCATAGCCAAAATAGCCGCAGTAAAGGAGAGCAGAAGAACAAGGAAGAAGATGCAGCAGAAGATGAAAAGAGAAACCACACAGTTCCCCCGAGTTTTCCATGCTCTAGTACCTACAGCAGTGACACAGTCTACCCAGCAAGGCAGGCCTCCCCATGCTCTAATCCCTGCAGGAATAGGACAGCCTGCCCGCCAAAGGTCACCATATCCGGGACTTACCAGGAGTTCAAGCCCCAACCAATCACGGGTATACCTGTCCAGCCAATGGCAGAGCCTGGGACATACACCTAAGGCAAATACGCAACAACAGCTGGATTTATTATACAACGAGGAAGAATTTATGCAAATGCCACATCAAGATCCAGTGCAGTACCTCTACCGATGGGACCAAGAGAATCACCTCTACAGTACCTCACTTGAGGAGTGGAAGTAGTAAAAAAAGAATCAAGAGGAACGAAAGCATGGCCTGCAATCTAAGAAAAGTCAGGAAGTGTGAATAACAGAAAAACATTTTTCATGCAGCCATGCAAGCCTTTTATATAAAGAGTATAAATTTAATAGTGACGATATGCCTATTAGAATAATAGTCTCCCTTCAAACACTGCGGTCGCTAGTTTGAATCTACCACGTGGGAGGACAGGAGTACTACACTTCATAAAGGTAACGCGTATTCTCTTATGGAATCGTCTTATGATCGGGTACTCACTACGAAAAAACTTTGTAAAAAAGAAAAAAGAAAAATTAACTTAATAATTGCTATACTCAAGCTTTCCCATGCGTGGATTTCTTGCGTGTGGATTCCTGACACTGGCCCTCTAGCGGTCATACTTCCTTCCTCCTCCCGCGTCCGTTCTGTGAGGGTGGGTTGCTCTGTGCTCCAGCTTCATTCTTCGTTCGATCGCTTCTAGTGAGTCCCTGCTCATTTGTATACATCTGAGTTGTATTGAACAGGTTTTTAGATTAGCTAGCACAGGCTACCCCATTGCTACGTCCGCAGGAGGTGTTTAAATTAGGGTACTATTGTAACAGGCGCCTACGTATCCCAGGATCATCGCGCCATGTTTTTCATTGTGTGTTGTGTTTTGCACCTTTAGCTTTCTGATAGTTATTTAGGAGGCTACCATTCCGCAAGTTTATGCTTCAGGCCATCACTATGAAGTAGTTGCATAGTTTTATTTTAGCAGATGCTCTAGTTCAAGGGTTGCCACACGTGGTGTGGTATCTTCTGGAGTCCGTATCTGCGCGTGGGCCTCTTCCTCCTCGTGCTGCTGCTGCTGGGTCTTCGGAGCGTCTGGTTGCAGCCACCTCTATGTTTCGTCGTCACCTTATGGTCAGCCTCATTGCACAGGTAGCAATGTGTGTCTCCAATGTAGGCTAGGGGTTATTTATTATTTATAAATTAAGCTCTATATATGTGTAAGCCTAATTTTTTCCCCTATATGTGTTTTTGCATGTGTGCTTTACATGCTTGAGGGGTTTGAGAGACGTCCCGTGTATTTGGTGGGTTTTTTGGGGGTGTTTGACTTTCCCATATAATTCCTCACTTCTGAAAATTTTGGTTCGTTTTTCCGGCGGCATTCTCAGCAGAGCCGCGTTTTCTCGTCTCAGACGATAAGAAACCAACCAAATGTCCCGGCGTGGTGTGCTTAACCACGAACCTTCCGGCGGAATATGCTAAATTCTTAAGGGAGTCAACTCGGCCCACCGAGTGAACTCGCCCTGACTGATAGTCTCATGCAGTAACTTCTCTCACCCGGCGTAACAGTCAAGTGAGCTTAACCATGACTCAAGTCATGAAGTGAATTAACTATCTAGCTAGTGCAAATAGTCAATGATAGTAAAACGCTGAAGGTCTATTGGGCCAGTGACGCTTTGTCACAGGTAGGCAGTTCATATGTATTCTACCGGGTCCAGCGGAAGGTTAGAGTAGCAGTGGCTATAACTAATTTTCCGGCGGACTTGAGGTAGGATGACGTAGGATGTGAGCATTGATTCCTGCAAATTTTCTATTTCCAGAATCTCAACACTTCACTAGTAGCGGTCCCGGGCAGCAGAGGAGTTGCTGATTACGGCAGGGGGGGGGGGGGTCCCTAGCTCCATCATGCCTCGCTTTGACCTTTGCGCTACGCCTACCTGCTCTCTATTACCAGTTTTTGCTCACAATTTATGTATAAAATGTGTAAAGTGTCTTGATCGCTCAAGGGGACTATGGGTATCGAAACGGTGTTCCGTGTGTTCTGAGTTAAGAGCGGCGGTGTTCGATAAGAGATATTTTTCTTGCTTAGCAGCCTGGAAGGAGATTAAATACATTTTTAACATTTATGCGAAAGACACTGCTCATTAAGCTCTCCATTGAAATGACGAGGAGCTCTGGGAGCACCTAGTCATTAAATCTCCATTAGTTAAGTCAACTCCGGCCAAGTCAACCAAACCTAAAACTAAATCGAAAGTACTTTCCAAGCAGGTAGTAACTAGTAGTGAAAGTGACAGTGCCGAGCCGCCCCTCCTCTACCTCCTTCTCAAGCTCCTTCCACTAGCACACCGGTAGTTCCACCACTTGAGTCTACGGTAAGGCCGTTAGAGCCCTCAGGTATTTCGCATCCCCATACCTCTTTGCCTTCGGTTAACGTAACTCCGGCGACGACCACGGCTAGTAGCACACCAGTGCCGGCCTCCTTGACCACCACTAACATACGTGTCATTACAGACATTACTCCTCCCCCTCTTGATAAGCCCCCACAGAGGAGAGGCCCTATGCCTCTCCTCTATGGGCCAGTTTGCTCATGGGTTCCGTCAATACCACAGAAACCGCACCTGGCACAAGCTACCGTATCGGGGGAGCTACCGGTCCCTAGTGATTGGATCATTGAGGTTAACAAGAGTAGGAAGCTTAGAGCTAAGGACGTGCAAGGAAGGTTATTAGATGTTACCATTAAGGCCATCCCATATGTTTATTGTGCTGATTTCTTTGTGTATTCTGCCTCCCCGGCTATACCTCCGGCCTCATCTGCAAAACTGTTTGCTGACTGGTCACGAAATGACGGCGTCAATGATATAAAAGCTCTGCATGCACTTACGCCGGAACTGGATACAGTTCCGGTACTAGATCAGACAAACACACCAGTCTTGCAGGTGGGGCAGGTAGGTGTAGGTCCGTGGGTGGACTGGGAACTGGAGGCGCAGGTATTTGCGTCTACCATTACAACTAAATCCTCCCATCAGGTCCCTCAGGAAGTTCATTCATGGTTCACTTTACCGGTTAACAAAGCAGGAGGAGTGTCACCTGCTTTATTTGAATTCTTGGCAGCTCCCAAACTATCACTTTATGACCTGCACAAACCTTTTTCCACACCCCCTCCGGCTCACTTAGACAGAGACTTTAAGCTACGTAATAAAGCTTATAGACTGTTCTCTCAATATCTCGTCAGTCGCCAGGTTGCCCAGTCATTCACGAGAACTATAACAGCCATCTCAGACCAACATGTAAGGAAAGCCACGGACTTGTCACGTAGGCTCCTTTTGCAAAATTCTATTCAATCTTTGGGTGATATCAGAATAGCAATCAGGAAGGCGGTTAGAGCAAGACAGGATTTGAGGGTTTACTTGGTAAAGAAGTTGCCGGAGGACATAGCCCGCCGAGTAACTCTTTCCCCGGTATTAACTGCACCCCTTCTCCCTTTAGAGACATGGAGTATTGTTTTCAATTTGGTAGACGTGTGGAAGCAGAGTACCTCCCAGCCAAAGAAAGAGACCTTTAAGAAACCTTACTCGAAACCTAAGAGCGGCGGAAAGCCCCAACCTACTCAGACTAAACAGTCCTTTCGAGACCCAAGGCCTCCTCAGCAGAAGGGAGGTACTCAGCACAAACCTAGGCAGGGGAAATATTCAGGCTATAGAGGTAAGTCACACCAAAAGCCTAATCAAGGACAGACGCCAGCCAAATCTAGCCAGCCGTCTAACCCCACTCCGCCGCCACCACCAAAAAACTAGTCAGTTACACTCTCTCTCTCCCGGGGCCTACCGCAGGCGAGTTGGATTCGAGAGTTGTCCTACCGGACAGACCCAGTACAGAAACTGGGTCGTTCCGAGCATGTCGCAGGGCTTGGCCCCGGCGGACGTGGGCCAGGAAACTGATAAGCAAAGGCATAACTTGGCGGTGGCTCCGGCGACCTCGTCTACGTCAAACTCTAGACTTCAACAATGTTTCTTTAGAGGTGGAGTCACTTGTCCAGGAAATTATCAACAAGCAAATCATTGTCCCGGTAGATCCAACTTACCCTGTTTTCACCTCCAGACTCTTTCTAGTGCCAAAGAGGGACAGTGTGCAGAAGCGACCAGTAGTCGATCTCTCGCGCCTGAACACACATATTCACAATTCACCCTTCAGGATGCTTACAGTGAATCAAATCAGGCTCTCAATCCCACCGCAAGGCTGGATGTGCTCATTAGACCTGAAAGACGCCTATTGGCATGTCATCATAAACAAAAGGTTCCAAAAATTCCTCGCCTTGAGGATCAGGCAAGAGACTTACGTCTTTCAAAGAATGCCTTTCGGTTTGAACCTGGCACCGAGAATTTTTACAAAATTAGTCCGGCAGGCCCTCATGCCCTTGCTAGCCCAAGGTATCAAGTTGTTGTGGTATCTAGACGACTGGCTAGTAGTGGCGGAGTCAGAGGAGTTATGTCATCTCCATGTGAATCAAATATTACATCATGTACAAACTCTAGGATTCAAGGTCAACTTGGCAAAGTCTCTCCTTGTTCCCACAAGATAATTTCAGTGGATAGGACTGGTCTGGGACACTGTCAATCTGACTCTTACTCAGAGTGTGGCCAATCGCAACAGATTTCGCAGGAAACTGTTTCGTTTTTGTCACAGTCTGAATACGACGAGGAAAACGTGGGAGTCCCTGGTCGGTTCACTCAACTGGATCCAATTAACTGTGAAGTTGGGCCGGTTGAAAGTAAAGAGATTAATCATGGAAGGCAACACATTTTTCCCACTATTGCCGGCGGGAAAACTATGGCCGATTCCTCGGTTAATTCACAACTTACTGTCGGTCTGGGCAAAGACCGAAACATTGCACTCTATAATGACATGGGTTTCTCCTCCACCTACGGTATGGGTAGACACAGATGCTTCAGGGGTAATAGGCTGGGGTTATCAATCCAACCTAGGTCACCAAGCTTAGGGTCTTAGGCCCCAAGACGTAACTTTTCACATCAACAAACAAGAGCTTCTAGTCCCATTATTTTTCCTTCAAGCTCACGGCTCTTCCTTGCAGGGGAAGTCAATTGCATTTCGAATGGACAACTTGACTGCAGTTCACTGCATTCAGAAGCAAGGGTCAACGATGTCTCGAGAGTTGATGGGGTTGTCAGAACAGATTTTTGCTCTGGCCGAATCGCTGAGCATTCATCTACACGCATCTTACCTCCCGGGGATAGCGAACATCTGGGCGGACGCCTTGTCTCGGAGACAGAGCACCCTAGTAGAATGGGCTTTCAAGCAAACCGTCTTCGACAAGATGATTGCAGAGCCATACCGTCCACAAGTGGATCTCTTTGCGTCCGAGGGAAATCACAGACTACATCTCTATCTGACCCGCCGGGCAATAACTCCGGCGGGGGGTCCCGACGCTTTACTAGAGGACTGGAACAGGTGGAATTCAATCTATCTTTTTCCTCCTCCAGACGCTTCACTCATGTGTCAATTAGTTCACAAACTACGGGGTTACCGGGGCAGTCTCGATGATCGCGCCAATGTGGCCGGCTCAAGTGTGGTACCACCAATTGCAAACGTGGTGCAGGAACCCGGTGTCACTCCCGGTCTCTGCCTTCCACTTGGAGACAATTGGCAACCTTCAGACCTCGCTAACTTTTGCCTTATGGACATTTACAATGCCAAATGGCTAACTCAGTATGGGGAAAGTGTCACTAGTAAATTTCTGAATCAATATACTCTGTCAACCAGGAGACAATACCAATCACATTGGAAAACTTTCACAACCTGGATAGTAGAAACAGCGCAATCTGATGCTTCGGTGGCTTTAATTTTTAAATACTTAGATTATTTGTTTGAACAGAAGCGCTTCTCAGTTGTTACATTAAAGAATCACTTATCTGCCATTAGAAACCCCTTTTACTACCTAACTGGTCTATCCATACCGCAGGCGGAGGAGAAGGGGTTCATGAGGGCATGTTTCAAACTACGCCCACCACCGCGTCAGCTCATGCCTACCTGGTCGCTGGACAAAGCGTTATCATTACTTCAGTCGCGCAATTTTAACCATGCGCCAGATTTTGAGTCAGTATTAAAAAAGGCTGTGTTCCTCATGTCTTTGGCGACAGGTAACAGAGTTTCAGAGCTGGCGGCGATGAGCAACGAGCCAAATTGTCTCAGGTTTGGGAGACTGCACGAACATGTGCAAATCGCGCCGTCTCCCACATTTATTGCCAAAAACGAACATTGTGATCATGTTTTCTCAGAATTCTCAGTCCCGGCGATTAAACGTGGACATACGCATCACATTTTATGCCCGGTACAAGCTTTAGTTAAGTTTATGAGGATTGCACAACCTCTCCAACCAGGCTTCCTCTGGGTTAACCAGACAGGTACTCGCGTCACGAGAAGGAAATTGGCTTCTTTACTCGTAGACGTAATTAAGGAAAGTAATCCCGGCATGGTAGGCAGAGCCCACGATATTAGAAAGTGGGCCGTCTCCCTCAGATTTATGCAAAAAATTTCCATTAACGACATAGCTGTGGGCGTCAAATCACACATTCCTTATGCGATACCTGTCGGTCGCTCTGGACAAGCCAAAGTGGACCTGTGTAGCATTATGGCAATGGGTCTAGTGGTCCATGTGCTAATTTTATGTAAGTTTATTCTTCAGGCAAAAAGGGAGGGGGGGGGGGGGGTATGTGCAAAATAGCCCAAAGGCCCACTAGAACCCTTCCGCCGGAGATTGTGATAAATCACGAGCTGTGATATGAATAGAACTGGTTATACAGTTTAATCAAATTTTATTTTTATTTTAAGAAATCTATCATAGTTGCATCTATGTAGTATTAACAGAATTAACAACCAGATTATATTGTACAAATAATGTTAAGGCCAGAACATGATCCAAGGGATTAAGATACTCGTTATGAGAGTACAAGAATGTTCTCACTAAACATGCAATAGATCTCAAGTGAAGGTCCAGTCATGTACAAGCAGATCTTCTTTGAAGTAACGCACTGCTTACCTTCTTTTTATATTTTTATATTGTATGTACACAATAAAAAACTAATAATGTTATATGGATTCTCTGTTACCTATGGTATTTAGGTTGGTGGTTTTGATATTGTCACGAATGTCCCCCTCCAGTCTTAGATATCAGGCATATCGTCAATGATTGATTAAATTATAGGTTTGATTCCCGGAGGGAAGTAAAGAAAACCTAATATTTAGTAAGGCCCCGTAATCATTGACTATGTTAGTGCCCTCCCTGCCATCCCCTTCCCATTCGCTTGATTTCTGAGTTTTATCTTGATATGTCAGTGAAGGAAGTATGACCGCTAGAGGGCCAGCGTCAGGAATCCACACGCAAAAAATCCACGCATGGGAAAGCTTGAGTATAGCAATTATTAAGGTAATTTTTATTTTTATTTTTTACAAAGTTTTTTCGTAGTGAGTACCCGATCATAAGACGATTCCATAAGAGAATACGCGTTACCCTTATGAAGTGTAGTACTCCTGTCCTCCCGCGCGGTAGATTCAAACTAGCGACCGCGGTGTTTGATGGAAGACTATTATACTAACAGGCATATTGTCAATGATTACAGGGCCCTACTATATATTAGGTTTTCTTTACTTCCCTCTGGGAATCAAACCTATATTTTAAGATATAAAGAATAACCTTAGACATGTATTATTAGGGTAAGTATATTTTAAGAATAACGATTGCCTTCACAATAAAGAAAAGAATGAAATCCCCATGTCCCTACTATATTGAAATAGGTAAAATTGAGTTCAAATTATAACCCAAATATAGCCTGACTGAAATTGAGGGAAGGTATGCAACTACGGTTCGTACCTTCCACTGGTCTAACTTTTAGTGGATAGAGAATAGTGTTGTCGACTTTCTATAGGACAAGCCTGTCCCTGTAGCAAAGTCCAACTAGGGTCGCGAACGAAAGTGTGTTAGAGGAACCAGGAGCAACCTTCTCTATTGTCCGTGAGAGAGGCAGCTCCCTTTGACATTCAGCCAGAGGAAGAACTACGAGTCCTACGTCGTCCAAATTCTCCCTCATGGAAATTACTTCTCCTCTACCCTGTACCCTAAGTGTAATTCGTGTTCAAGCATTTGTTCAATCATTTTTACATACGTTATATAGTCAAGATTACACGTGTTTCTTAGTGAATGCTCTCAGATTTTATTCTATTGTGTTATTATTCATTGCGTGACTAAGTCGAAGTGAAGTGTATAACGAGGGATATTTTCCTTCTAAATAACCTAAACTTAACTTATAAACTCAGACCATATTATGTCCATTTCTAACCAGAGAATACTTATAGTATAAATTCGCCACCATTGAAAGTAAAGAACCGGTCCGTTGAGTTAGAATTAATCTATATTCAAGATACTTAATTTGTATTAGTTCTTGTGAATAATCTAATCATATACGTTACTCAGGCTATGTAATTCTTTCACCACCGATTTAGGAATTCAGATTATACATTCCTTGATTCATCAAGCCTATGTTTGGCTATTGATATATTACTACTTCATTTTGTAATTAAATCATTATACCGATTATTAAAGTTATAGTAAAGTGCTACTTAGTTCTGCGTTCCATTCAGCAGTTTGTTAATTTATTCAAACACTCCTTCTGATGCCATCATCTTTGGCTATTTATTAAATACTACTTTGTTTTGTATCTAAGTTATTATAGCTATTATTAGAGCTATAATAAAGCGCTACTCCGTTCTGCGTTACTTTCAGTAGTTTGTTAATTCATGCAAACATACTTGTCTATAGCTATTTGTGCCGCTATAATTAATTCACTACATTTACTGTGAATCTGGTTTCCTTATTCCGTGTAATATTAGCTCATTTACGATTGAATTTATTTTTTGTGTATTGAGTGAGAAATTATTCACAACCCTTTGATAGTTAAATTCAGATTTAAATTATCATTCCCCATATCCTAAAGCGAAGTTCATATCTTCTATCCTCGATTTAACGTTGCACTAGATCAAGATTATATTTAACCTGACCTCAGTCCGTCTGACCTGTACCCTCGAGAGTGGTACCTTTGAGTGTACACCTGAGCGCACAGCATTCTTATCAGCCCGGCATTCTTTGTATTTCACGCCGCGCAGCCTTATGCACAGCTGAGTAGTTGACCTCATTGGCCATACCTTGTAATTACTATACCTTACGTTATACACTTGGCCCACATAGATATTGTCATAAATATTTATTATTCGTATATGTACTTTCTGTAACTGCGTATTTCCTATTTTTATACTTTGTAAGTGACAACTATATTTCATTAGAGAGTAAAATCTGTTCAACTCTCTATCAGTCACAGTGTATGTATATTATAATCCTACTCAATATAGTAGAGGTTTTAATACCCCATTTATGTACCTATATTTACAGTATAAATATGAGTGTAATTTATACTGTGTGTTAATTGTGTTTTGGAAGAGCGATTGAGTAATTTAAAAGTAACATTCATTAAGCGAGATATGTTCCTGTTGAGCATTATCCAATTCTAAATATCCGAAATCCGGGTGAATAAAGAATACATAACAATGCGAGTTGGATTACAACCCGGCATAACAGAGTTATTTTGCTCCATTCTATCCTTGCACAATTATTGAAGATCTCGTCTTTCAATCTGGTGTAGGCTACAGTCTTCCACACTTCTCAATCTTACTAGGCAGTCTAGGCTGTATGGTAGACTATCTACTCTGCCTTAAACATTTAACCTTACTGTTTTTTCAATTCTAGATATGAAATTATTGAAATAACGTACTGTTATATTATGTGCTATAATGTTTTACTCTTAGCTTGATCTTTCTGTATCTCCTGCGAAATTTCCTTCATCTATTTAAATTATTCTATTTAGTGCAAATGACATTTTCTGCCTGGTGCTAAGAGTTATATAGTATAGTTAGAGTCTTAAATTGTGTATACCGGTAAAATTACGTAACTTTGGTCAGGGATATAATTTCGGACATTCTGGAAAAAAGTATAATGAACCGCAGTTATGGGAAAAAAACATAAGGTTATGAAAAAACAAGCATGTCTGAGGTGTTATTCCATAATGCAGAGACGTTTTTCCATAACTGTATCTTATATACTATTATCGGGATGGATGTAGTTTCCGGGGCGTAAGGTCGTCATGTTTACATAGGGCGATCGCGTCTATTTTGACGGCGAATTTTTCGGTTATTTGCCCCCAGCTGGCAATATATATGATTATGACAATATGTCATGGGGTGGGGGGGGGGGGGGTGGGGGGGGCAAAGACCCCCCTCAACATATTATTGCATCCAATGGCATTCAAAATAGACGGGAACACGATTGCAAGCGTCCGACGCCACCGTCATGTTTACATTTGTCGATCGCGGTGGTTAAGTATTGCGGTGGTTAAGTTCGCATCTATTTTGACGGCAATTTTTTCGGTTATTTGCCCCCTGCTGGCACTATATATGATGATGACAATATGTCATGGGGGGGTGAGGAGGGGGGCAGAGCCCCCTCAACATATTATTCTATCCAAGGCAGTCAAAATAGACGGGAACATGATGGCAAGCGTCCGACGCCACTCCGCGTAGTGTAAACAAGGCTGGCGGTACGCCCGAATTCTACATTCTACCCCTTGTATCTAGAAATATCCGAAGTAATGTCCCTTGACCGAAGTTAGGCCATTTTACGTTATGTAAGGTTACAATTATGGTTTATAGTTTAAATTATGTGTTGAGAAGGGATAAATGACCAAACAATGCTATTTCATGTTCATTTTCTTATACTCCTTCTCTCTGTCTTGGTAGTGTAATGGTTTAGGTGTGTACAAATCTGTATGTGGTATCCCAGGCTCGAATCCCTGTAGGATCACAATGTTTTCATTAATTTCATTGGGAGGTGTTTGGTGTTGGTAGTGAAATCAATTAATTAGATTAATTAATTTAAGTGTTCAAACAAAATTACTCCAGTTTGACATCCTAGTCATGTAATATGTTTACCTAGTCACAAGTACTGGAAGCCTTCCTGTGATGTCTTCACATTGAATGACTAGGTTTTAAGAGTAGCCTATATTGTAGTTTCATTGTTTATGTATAACTTTTCATCAGATAATTGTGTGTTTGTTATTATGTATACTGGGGTATATAAGTACTAGAAAGTATCTCTTATGGATCATTTACTTTTATGACAATAATTATTATGTTACCTCCACCAACCGACTTTACTCCTAATTATCAGAACCATCAAGTGTAATGGGCAAGACTGAAAACATAGAGTGCGGATTTATTCCCCCCCCCCATTTTCTTCCTAAATCAACATATTTGTTCTCAGTACAGTCATTTTGTGTGTTTATCCTTGATTAATTATAGAGTAGTTTTGAGACACAAACATTACAGATTTAATTGATACATTGGATAGCATTTTTTTGTAAACCAATTTTTTTATTCATTACTTTATTTTCAGGTCTCATTATAACAAGGAATTTGAAGGAAAACTATTCTTACTGATTCCTGTATATATGTTAAAAGTTTATAATGTACTCTCATTGCCATATAATAATGATTTTATTTGTATCCTTATTCCTTTTAATGTTAAATACTGATCATAGTGTTTGCTGATTTAAGTAGTAGCCTATAATGAGAATTTGAGGATGCCAGAGTAGACTTGATATGTGTTTAAACTAGCAGGCTGGTTAATATTGATAAATAAAAAAAAATTCCCCTTAATATTTATTCATATTCATATGGCCTTAAAATGCACCAAATATTGTTAAAACAAAATCTTTCGGGGGGGGGGGGGGGGGGGGGGCTAACAGGCCCCCCCCCGAACCCCCCTGTTGCATTGGATCGCTTCGCTCGCCAGTTTTACCAATATCTATCTTTGAATATCCCCCCCCCCCACTTTTAGAGAGCAGATGTCGCCCCTGGGTTTCAGACTCATATGAGGACGCTTGCCATTCTTGGATTAAGGTCGTTGCACACTGACACGACAGTCCCTTCAAGACTGGCACGAACACCCACGACACATACAAATCCTGTGTCTTGCCAAATTTACTAGAGATCGCGGCGATAATGGCTGGCATCGTTAGAGTCGTATCTCTACCGTATGTCTTCCGCACAACTTGATAAGACGCTAGCGATGCCGATACGGTGGAGAAACGAATGCTACGAAGAAGATAGGTAAAGTCGTGCGAAGGGTACACGACTAGTCCATGGAAAAGATACGACCCAAAAGACTGCGATACAACTCAGAAGAATCGTATTGATGCCGTATCGACGCCGTGAGACGTGCAACTGGATTGAGGCTAGACGCGCGGTTGCCAACTCGACCTTGCCAATTTTCCGCACGGAAGAGATATGGTCCGCACGGCAGGCTTACGCTCCAGATGACGTTGATACGGGCATTACGGCTTTGATATGGACAATATGTCTTTGATACGGACCACACGATTGTGATACGGCGAGTTCGTGATGGAGACCAGACTCAGACGATTTTTTACAGTTGCCAGGGGATTCCCACAAACTTTTGAACAGCTCAAAATCTCGTATCGACCCCCGATACGTCGCTTGGACCGTGAGAGTCACCCACAGCTAATTCCCGATATACACGATTATGTTGCCGATTCGCCGTATCAGGCTGAAATTTCGAGTCGGGAACTGCAGTTCCTTCCCTCAATCTCGCAAGCTTATGAATTAATCCATTATAGTCCAATTGTGCGAAAAAAAGATGACTTTGGCAACCCTGTAAACGTTTATCAGGCCACCGTCAGCTGATCACCCAGACCCTTGGCCGTGGGAAGAGGCAGTGTTGTCAGTTATTCTGTGTCCTTGCTATCATCATCGTTTTCGAATTTCCTGCATCTCCACGTACATAATTTGTTGCCACTGTGTTCTATGACATTCTGATACACATTGATTGATTTCCTTCCACTGGTCTAATAAGAAATATAGCCGGTAGCCTAATTATCTGCCCGATTTGAGAGTGGAAATCATATTGGTACCCCAAATGTGCATGGGAAAATGTTTGTAGTGTAGCCACTGAACGTACTAAAGATTGCAAGCTAAAATAATTAAATGTAATATTTTAAGCACACCAATGATAAAAAACATGTTCACTCGCAGCTAAAAAAATCAGTAAATATGATAATACAATAATTATTTGTACTGTGATGCCATACAAATTAAACATACTAAACAAAAATATAATTTCAGGAACCAGGAATTATATTTAGTAGACATATTATATACATTTTTCATGCTATATAACGTTATTTAGTGTTTGTGTCATTAACATACATAACTAATTTGATTATGCTACATAAGTGTACATCACAGGTCACTGAAAATAACATATACACAATATATATATATATACCAATCCTGTGTTTGATGGGTATATGATAATATGTTGTAAATTTAGGCTCAGAGACACCTGGCCCCATCTGCATTTTTAGTTCTCTTGTCCCTCATTAAAGGGAAACACAGGGTCTTGCTAAACCAATCTTACTCCTTATTCCCCAGACCCCACATATCATGATGATCGAAAACAGCCTCTACTGGTCCTAAAGGAATTACTGATATTTAAATTAACTTGAAAGGTGTGTGTGTGTGTGTGTGTGTGTGTGTGTGTGTGTGTGTGTGTGTGTGTGTCTGTGTTTGTGTGTGTGTGTGTGAAGGGCTAAGGGGGCAAACTAAAAATAAATTGCTCGAGAAAGACATTAACAATGAAAATCCGCAATAACAAGCCAAAACACCCCAGTAACTCCCCAAACGACGGATGATCCGGTGTTATAAGCGGCGTCACACTACCAGTTTACCGGTGTTTTTACTAGCCAGTATCGGATTATGGCTTGTGAGTCTTGGATAAAAACACCGGAGTCAATCACGCACATCGATTAACTCACTCTTAGTGTCTGTTCTTGATTACCGTTGTACAGTCGCGGTCATTAATGCTGTGAATGATTTTTTTCTAATTGATCTCGGTCTAAAATTCCCCCACTCCCTTTTTTTTTGTTTTTGCCTGATATTTGGATTCCGAAGGTTCGTTTAATCAGTTACAGGCTTCACAATTAATATGAATTAATTATTGCGACTGTAAATCAAAGCAAACGTAGGAAAAATGTTATGAAACATGTTACCACAAACTAACAACAGGCTTCTATCACTGCTGGAAAAACTGGTCGTGAGACATCTGATTTGTTTTCCGTTTCCTTTTCCCAAGTTACTTGCTGTCCTATATTGTTAATTATGAAGGGCATTATTTCGGTCTAAGATACGTATAGCCTATTACAACAATAGGTATATTGATAGTGATTTACCTTTTTATCTTTATTTTAGATGGGTTTACTGATAGCAATACACCATTTTATGGTTATATATTATGGACACTTTAATTACCCTTTTAATACACAATATTTTTGACGGCGCACACTAAAACATTATTAGTATGGAAAGGGTACTTATAGTGTCCATAATAATCTACCCATTTAATAGGTATATTGGCTGTAATAAACTCACCTTATATATATATATATTTATATACCAGTTAGAAAGGTAAACCATTCTCAGTGTGCCCATTGATCTTATTTACCTTTCCATACCCTTTATATGCCCACAATTATCTCTTCAACAACATATAACTTAACCCTTCATCTTCTCTTAATATTCACGGTGTCTCTTTTTCTTCTGATCTCTCTTGGAAAGATCATATTACCACTCTTGCTAAAATAGCCTCCCAGAAGCTGGGTGTGCTCAAGCGCCTCCGAGGGTTCTTTATCCCTGCGGAGCTTCTTGCTCTGTACAGGGGAACAGTGCGTCCATGTATTGAATATTGTTCACACGTGTGGGGAGGATCTTCTCACACAGCGCTTCTAGATAAAGTAGAAAAGAAAGCCTTCCGTCTCCTTAACTCACGTCCACTCACCAATGCTCTGCAGTCTCTCTCTCTTCGCCGCAATGTTGCATCTCTCTCACTATTCTACCGCTATTACAGTAATCAGCGTTCCTCAGAGCTCTCTCAGTGTATACCACCCCCTCTTCGTAGAGCACGTAGCACCCGTCTTGCAACACAATCCCACCCTACTCTGTGCAACTCACCAACCCAAGAGTGCAATGCTATTCTCATTCTTTCTTCTATTCAACAGCTGCGCTCTGGAACTCTCTCCCAGGATCAGTCTTTCCCTCATCCTATGTCTTAGATTGCTTCAAACTGCGTGTGTCCAGGCATTTTGGCTCGAACGTCCCTTGATCTTGGGCCTGTCACTCTTTCAACTCTGGGGGAGGCACTCGTCACAGGCCGTTCTGTCTCTTGTCTCCCTCACTCACATAGGAAAACAAATGCACAGTAGAGTTCAAAAGTCATATAGAATATAAGCAGCTTCAACTTTGCATTTCTCTGCAAGTTTAAGAGGAAAGTGCTATTTAGCGCACCTGAAGAAAATCGGTCTATACATAATTTGTTCAGGTGCTTTATGGGGATAGAACAATTGAGGCCATGCTTCAAATTTGTTGCACTACTTTTTACCTGGATTGTGTAATCACACTGCTACAAATCAGATAAAAGGGTGTGGGAGGTTGACTGGATTCATTGTTCTCACGCTTGATAGTGATAGAATGAGTTTACTCATTTGCACGAATGTTGTTGTACAAGGGTGGTCGGTTAATATATCTTCCGTTCAACTCTACTCCTTTCCACATTTAAGTATTTAGGTTGAAGTAGGATTAGATTTTGTTTCGGGTGGTTTAGGATGTGTTCGAATGGGTCAAATTATTTTAGAGTATGTTAGGTTAATAGAGTACATTAGTTATGAAGTAGATTTAGGTTGGTATACGACCGTTAAAAGTTACTGAAGCCAATAATAAACATGTGCATTTTTACATGAATGGTTCCCAACTAATTAGTGCGATTAAAGTAAACAATCTGGGTGTTATAGTATCTAGGGACTTGAGGCTTAGCTTTTGTTGTTCAAAAGCTATCAAGTATGCAAATAAAGTAGTTGAATAATTGGGAGGCCGTTTGAAAAAAAAAAAAAAAATCTACCGTTATAACTCATTGGTCCGACTCCTGGAGTACTGACGTGTACAGGTTTGGTCACCGTTTCATAGAAAGGATGTTGAAATATTGGATTGAGTCCAGAGAAGAGTTAGAAAGATGATACCAAAGTTGAGGAGTAAAACATATAAAGTAATACAAAGGAAGACAAGCAATAACAGACCTATTGGTCCTTACTAGGCTATTTGTTAAAACAAAAGGAATTATTGCCACAATAATCAACTGGAGAGCTTCTGGTCCGGAACAACTGTGGTCCTGTGGATCAGAAAACAAAATATTGATGCAGTCACTTTACTCGGACACAAACACAGTCAGGTGGGATTCATGGCAAGACATCTATCTAGGCGATATTAAAATGCCTGAACTGTGTGGCACTCTACAACATTTCGAGGCAATTTCTTCCATAAGTTGACTACTCAGGTTGAAAAAGAAGTGTTTTGCTGAATGCGAATGAAACGCCTTTCCGTCAATTTTGTAACCATTACTTCTGGTGTAATTTGAGTTATCTATTGTTGAGTACATACGTGCGTCCATGCTATCATGGCCTTTGATAATTTTAAAGCTTGGATTAGGTTCCCTATTGTTCTACGGTTTGTCAAGGTAAATAGGTCTAACTTTTTTAGTTGTTCCTCACATGGGATATATTTTAGTCACTCTCCGTTGTACTCTCTCCAGTTTTCCAATGTTCATTTCATAGTATGACCACCAAAGCTGAACACAATATTCCAAATGAGGACGAACTAATAATTTATATAAAGTGCATATAATATTTTTGGATTTTTAATCAAAAGATCTCCCAATGAAACCAATAATATATGCCTTTTTTAATAACTACTGAGCATTGTTGGGTAGGTTTTAAGATGCCCGTTATAGTTATTCCAAGATCAGTTTCGTTATTTACGCTCATGAGTTGAATTCCATTAATCGAAAAGTTTGTTTTTACATTGTTACTACTAATGTAAAGCACTTTGCATTTATCTATAATTAAATTAATTTGCCATGACTGAACCCAGCTTGTCTAGATCATTCTAAATCTCTTGTATGTGCGATAGAGAATTGACTTTGTTTGCATGTTTTATGTAGTCAGCGAATTTTGAGATTTTATATGATAGTCTTTCATCAATATTGTTAATATAAATATGAAATATAATGGGACCGAGAACTGAGCCTTGTGGAATACCGCTTGTAACATTTATCCAATTTGAAGCTTTGCCATATATTACTACTCGTTGCTTTCACTGAGATAGCCAATCAAACAAAGAAAATATTGTGACCTTTAAGATTTACTATTATTCTGTTGTGAGGCACTTTATCAAATGCTTTTTGAAAATCAAAGTAGACGATGTCCACTGCATTATTTTTTGTATATACATTAATGTCATGGACAAAATCAAAGAGTCAGATAAGAGCTTTTATTTCGGAAACCATGTTGAGAGTCATTAATTAGGTTGTTAGTTTCTAAATGGCATACCATTTTATAATATCAGACTATTTTATTCGAGCAGCTTGCATATAGTTGAGGTGAGGCTTGATGGGCATTAGTTGCCTGGCAGAGCTTTATTTCTGTTTTATAAACAGGTATTAACCATTTAGCTTCGGCCGACGTACTGGTAAAAAAGTCCTATGTAAAAAATGCCTATACTGCAGTTGATGCACCCATACATTTTGGTAGGACCAGCTGAGTTAGTTGAACCAACCTCACCCGGTTGTTGCCAGATGATTCCATGAGCATCTAAGCTTGCCACCAATATTTATATCAGTCTGCTCCATGCATTGATTGGGCCAGAGTTTGTGTCCAAGCAAAAGGTGTTTAAAAGCTGAATACAATGAACATAGAGCTACTTCTACATATATTTGTTACTGATATTTACCAGGTACGAATGTGAGGATTCAATTCGTGTTACAGGCCATTACTCATACTGTATTTAAAACATAAAACTTTATAAAATAAAAAAATATTTCATCGAGTTATCGTGAGCAACATATATGAAAGAGGAAATGAGAGACAATGCAATAATACACTTAGTGAATGGCTGCGAGCGGACAAGACCAAAGAAACTTTCGTTCAAAATTTCCAAGGCCGCAAGGCCTTGGATGACTGATTTTTTTTATGGGGAGAATTCGACCCAATCTTTTCATTTGAACTAGTTTGTATTCGGTCAGGGCTATGGATATGGCACTAGGCCGATGTATATTGAGTGGAAATAGCGGGAAAATGCCCGCCAGAGCGTATTCTTGGATACGTAACCACCCGCAAGGAAAGTGTTAAGTTAGCTAATGTCCATTCTTTGGGAATTTTTAGCAAAAACTTTATCTGGTCCTGGGGATTTATCTGATTTTGGTTTTGATATGGCATCAGAATATGAGTAACAGAGTTAATGTCTTTCTCAGAAAACATCGACACAAAAATGTTATTGAGAGTATTGCTCATTTGAAATAAGTCATCAGTTTGTTCCCCTCTTTTGTCAAGTAGCAGGACAATTATGGAGGTACAGTAACTATTTGTTTTCATCTGATGTAGCTATAAAACTCTTCGATTATACTTGATTAGGGTGCATTTTATGTTCTGCGCTCTTTTTAATTAATGTCTTTGCTTTACAACAAAGATTGGTTATATATTCCCTATGAATTTGACATTTGGTCCAGTAGAATGCTTCAAGGGAGAGTTTCTTTGTTCATATGTTAAATAATCTTTGATTTTATTGTTCTACCAATTAGTTTTTTTTGTTTTCAATTTGAACGTCAGTTCTGCACTAGTATGCTTCGTCGTGACCAGCTAAGTTATGGGGTACTACAATACCAATAATATACCAGGTCATCCCACACTGTGGTGGCGCGCAGATGGCTGACGTCACACCGAGTTTGTGAGAGAGTACCGCCCACCCCCCAGTTTTTCTCTCCACTCCCCCCACTCACCCCCCAGCCTATATCCCCCTACCACCTCTATCGGAGAGAAATAGTAAATATCGATAGGTTTTTGGACTTAAGCTTCGAAGGGTTAAAGCTTCACTGATGTCATCTTCATACCAGTATTTAACTGGAGCTCCTGTTAAGAAATATCAACCTGAGTGGATGACAAAAAGTTACCCAACTTATATCTTGCAGTTGAGTTGCTGTAGCTCCAACATAAGACATGTGAATTTCCTCGTATAGAGAACTTCTCTCCTTTTCCCAGTCTTTCTTCTCAGCAACTAGGGCGTCTCTCTCCTTGGTTATATCACTTAGCTGCCGTTGCAACTCCATAATATCCTTAACCAGTCTCTCCCTTGTCTTCCCTTGTGCATCTGATACCGAATCACATTCGATATCTTGCACCAGTCTTTTTTGTCCTCTTCTCTCTGTCTGTATGTTCCTGACAACAGCAGCAGATGTATCTGCAATGACAAAGATTTCCTCCTATGAAATAAAAAAGGCTACAAGTCCACTTACTATCTATACATTGAAAAATAAAAATATATAGATAGAGATTGATAAACTCATAAATTATTATGCAATACCAGAGTACCGACTAAAGAGAAAGAGTTGTGTTTGCTATGTTTATTATGCACCAAGTAGAACATTGCAAAAGTGCATAATAGGCCCAGGTAATAGGCCTCTTGATTGCACATTTAATTGACATAGGCCTACAACAAAGTTTATAATTGAATTTAAAATGTATTTACAAATTAAGTTGGCATAGCTCAATTATGTTAATAAAGTTTTTTCCTTTCCATTTGGATAAGAGAGAGAGAGAGAGAGAGGACAGCCTCAGTCAGAGTTGCCGAGGTTCGAGTTTTCACGCACATTTGGGCTACTTTTGAGGATTAGTTGTCAAAATATTTCGAAAGATTACATAATTTTAGGTTCTTTTTAAAACACTGTAATAACTGTGACGTTAACCACTCTGTTAGAACCGCATGGCTTGTCCTACAGTGACTCGCTAGGATCGCCAGGGCAGTGGATGTGGCTACAGTTGGTGTATTGTTGTGTGCTTTATTTCATATAAAAGCTCGTGTCATGGGCAGTCCAGAAAGGCTCTTTGTTTTCACCCATGTCAAGGCTTTATATATTTAATTGCAAAGTATATGTTTTATCATTAAGTAGTAATGATAGGAGTTGAGAGAGAGAGAGAGAGAGAGTAGAACAGAGTGTGGGGAGGTGCGCAGTGTTTTGCTATACTCGATGACGTCATAGCTGGCTGGCCTCGTGGGGATTCGTTGAAGGAGTTTTTTACCATGCTTGGTGACGTCATGTTTAGCTAGCTTCTTTAGCATTGGCTAGAGGACTTGTTACCGCTTTCCCACGCGGTTCGAACTAGTGCTAGTATATATACTGCTCTCTGGCCACTCTCTCCCTCAGATCTGGTTTCTAGAACGCATCCCTCTTATCCCTTTGATACCTGTCCTCCTCCCTGCACCTGAGAACCTTTTCCTCTGCCTATCTCTCTCATTTTCCATATCTTTCACCACCTTTTATTATTATTATACCCCCTCTGGTTAACTCTGCATAATCAGCTTAATGCTGGCCAGTTGTATTGTGCGTTAAGGTCTTATATAACCCATGTATGTTAGTTGTTAAGATAAGTTGATCACGAAGCATTGGTTGGCATTCATATTGTTCAGTACCGCTTCCTATAATTATTAGTGTTCTGCTAGATTAGATAATGCTAGACTAGGAGTCTGATACTATAAGGTATTGTTTCCGATGGGTGCTGGATTTAGTTAAAAGCTGCACGACATACCTGAGAACTGGAGTTGATTGGGTAAATTCTAGTCTGTGTGCCATTGAGAGTAGAGCATGCACGAATGAGGGCTTTTTGCCTATACCATTCTGCACTGTTCTGAGCTCGTTGTTTGTCTTTGAGGTACGCCCGGAGAACGCTTAATACTTCGGTATTAAGGTTTCTCAAGAGAGCTACCCTTCCCTATAACGTAATATTTGACGCACAGACTTGAGATTTGCACTAGGCTATGCGGCATGCCATGAGCACCAGTATCTCGTATCATTGACTCTAGCTAGACTTTATCAGTCATAGTAGACATTAAGTATATTAAACCAATTACTCTTTTTATGCATACCCGTTTATGATTACACAAGCATTTCGCAGCCTAGTTTGATATATTGAGACACAAACGACTTAGGCTCTTTTTGTTGATAGGAATACTGCATTGTCGTGGCGATTATTATTATTGTTGTGGTGTTTAGGATATTCTTGGCTCCGACTGCATTATATCTCCTGCCTTTTTGTGTGCATAGCCTGCACGAGCATTGTTCCGCTGCCTGCCTTTTTGGGTTCCATTTCCGATTCGAGCATCTTGATAGCATCTAACATTTAAAGAAGATTCCTTGTTGGGTTGAAGGACTTTAGTGCACTTTCTTTCATGCAGGAGTGCCTGACATTTATTGATTAAAGTAATGTAAGCTGTAACTTCTCTTACCACCTTACTTTGCATACCATAACCAAGCACCTTCGGTTATAGGTATAGGTTATAGGTAATGTAAGTTTGCTCACATTCAACCTGTCCCAAAGAAGGGTGACCGCTCTCAACCCTCCAACTATCGTCCAATTGCTCTTATCTCTTGTCTTTCTAAAGTTTTTGAAACTATTCTTGCTTCCAAATTTCTTAAGCATTTCTCTTCTCATAATCTGCTCTCAGATCGCCAGTATGGCTTCCTTAAGGGTCGCTCTACTGGTGATCTTCTTTCATATCTTACTAACTCTTGGTCATCCTCCTTTCGGGACTTCGGTGAGACTTTTTCTATTGCACTAGACATATCGAAAGCCTTCGATAGAGTCTGGCATAAATCTTTAATTTCTAAACTACCCTCCTTCGGTTTCTATCCCTCCATCTGTGCCTTTGTCTCTAATTTCCTTTCCGGCCGTTCCATAGCTGCGGTTGTGGATGGCCATTGTTCACTTCCTCACCCTATAAACTCCGGTGTTCCTCAGGGCTCTGTCCTATCTCCTATTCTCTTTCTAATTTTTATAAATGATCTCCTTAACTGTACCTTAATTCCCATCCATTCATACGCAGACGACTCAACCTTACACTACTCCATTAGTTTTTCAGAACGCCCCAGCCAGCAATCCCTCAACGACAAACGTAATGAAGCCATAGAACTCTTAAATTCTGATCTAAATACTATTTCCAATTGGGGCAGAGAAAACCTTGTTAACTTTAATGCTTCCAAAACCCAATTTCTCCATCTATCTACCCGTCAGGATCTCCCAGCGGACTATCCCTTATTCTTCAACAATACAAAAATCAACCCTTCATCTTCTCAATATTCTTGGTGTCTCTTTTTTTCTGCTCTCATTTGGAAGGACCATATTACCAGTCTTGCTAAGGCAGCCTCCCAGAAGCTGGGTGTGCTCAACCGCCTTAGGGGGTTCTTTTCTCCTGCACAGCTTCTTGCTCTGTACAGGGGCATAGTGCGCCCTTGTATTGAGTATTGTTCACATGTGTGGGGAGGTTCCTCTCACACCGCTCTCCTAGACAAAGTTGAAAGGAAGGCCTTTCGTATCATTAACTCCCGTCCACTCACTAACTCTCTGCAATCTCTCTCTCTCAATCCCACCCCTACTCTGTGCAACTCTCCAACCCAAGAGTGAAACGTTACTCTCAAACTTTCTTCTACTCAACATCTGAGCTCTGGAACTCTCTCCCAGAATCAGTCTTTCCCTCTTCCTATGACTTAAATTGCTTCAAACTCTGTGTGTCCAGGCATTTTGGCTCGAACGTCCCTTGATTTTGGCCCTGTCACTCTTTCAGAAAAAAAAAAAATAGGCTGTTTTCACATAACATTAAGCCTAGAGTAGACGCACATTTATTGAGAGTTTGATAACCTATTATTGCATGTAGAACTCTGGAGAGTATTTGTGTTATTTGTTCACTGGGAATATACATCAGAGGTTGGATCTAGCGCTTTCCGTTGTAGCATTTATGCCATTACTAGTCCAATGAATAAGAGCCCTGATATATTTAAACCTCAGTCGTAACAAATGGCGACCTTACCTAGGATTTGGTGAACCTACATTTATTAGCAGGGAACATTTGTTGTTTTGGGGAATATTTTGCGGGGATCAGCAAAAATTTTTTTTTTTTTTGCAACATAGTATAGCCCTTGAGTATTTCCGAGAATTTTTGTGTGTATATTGAGGTATAAGAGTTTGGGGTGCTTCTTTTCTGAATATTGAGGTGGGAAATTTTTGTGAGCATCATGTCTTATACCGGATCAGAGGAGAATGGAGACACAGTACGTAATGTCGAAACTGAGGAACAGCAGTATGATGAAATGGTTAATCAGGTGAACTGTGAGGAGGATGCTAGGATATTTTTGCAATGGCCTGTTACTGCCGAGCGGTTGGAGGGTATGGATCGGTACGGTCTTCAATGCCTGGCCACAGCTATCGGTCATGCGGGTACTAGCAGCATGACCAGGGATAACTTGATAACGTGTGTACTGGGCAGGGTGACTGGTGAGCGAGATGGGTTGGGTGCTCAGAACCCTTCGGCCATGCTTCCCCTACACTCGACTCCCAGCCATCCCAGTAGTTTGCCGACCCCGAGTACGCGTCCACAGTTGGGTGGTGACTGGCAGGGTGGGTTGCCCCTGGGGGGACCACCGGTAATTTCAAACATTGTAGCACCTTCACCTCCTCAAGGGTTAACTCCAGAATTATTGTATCAGCTCGAATTAGCTAAGATCGAAGAGAGAAAGGCTATCAGGGTATGTGAGCTTCAGCAGCAAACAGAGCTAGCAAAAATCCAAGCTGATTTAGAGTCGACTAGGTACTGTGCCGCCACGGACGTAGAGAAGTCGCGAGTAGAGACAACGGGACAGCGACTTGGGGCTGGTAACCGTGCTCATGATCAATCTCTCTCGCACTTATTGAAACTGGTTCCGGTGTTTGATGAGAGTGGGGTAACAGAATTTTTCGCACGCTTTGAGAAGAAGTGCCAGGAACACCAGTGGCCAGAGAATAAATGGGCAGCACTTGTATCCTCTAGATTAATAGGCAAGGGTCTTAAAGCCTACGATACGTTACCTTTGGAGTCATGTATTGTGTATGAGGATCTCAAGGAGGCTGTCCTGAGGGCTTACGAACTGCAACCAGAAACGTACCGTTTGAAGTTCCGGGGTGTAACCAAGGGAAGAGATAGCACCTTTTTGGAACACGCCCGGGACTTGTCCGATGCTATGGGGAACTGGCTCCGATCTGAGAAGGTAACAACATTTGATGGAATTAAGCAGTTAATGATGTTGGAGCAGTTCTTTAAGAGCACGGGCGGTGATCTAACTTTGAACTTAAAGGAGAAAAACCCAAGAACTCTAGTCGAAGCAGCTGAAATGGCTGATCGACGGCTGTCGTTGATTCGGGGTTGCGGGTCCTCACAGAAGTACGATGCAAGTGCTAGGGACCGTTATCCTCCCCCTCCCCGTAGCAATGACACATTTAAACAAAAGAGCAATGAAACTAAAACTGAATCCAAACCTAACACCACGCCATATGAGAAAAGTCAGGGGCTTTTTACATCACAGTATAAGCCGAAACCGAAATTTATGTGTTTTAAGTGCTACCAGGAGGGTCATAAGGCAAATGAGTGCCCTAGTCGACCTCCTCCGGCAGCCGTGTCTCTTGCTCACGGCATTGGAGTGTTCAAGAGGACATCGGAGTTTGTTAGAGGCAATTCTTCCGAGGTAAATACACTGCCAGTGCAGAAGGATCCGGAAGGCTTATTCCCTGTCCGTGATGCCTTTAGTGACCACAGGGGACTCGGTTGTGTGGAGTGGGGGGGTAGAAGACATGAGGTGAGAATTTTGCGTGACACTGGGGCATCGCAAACATTGTTGAGGAATTTCACTGGTAAACCTGTAAATACGGCGCGGGTGGTTGTGGTTCAGGGAGTTAATGCAACAAGGTCATACCCGCTTGTAAGAATGAAGATGGAAGTTGATGGTGTGACTCGTGACCTGGATGTAGGAATTGTGGAGAAGTTACCTGTTGGGGGCGTCGACCTCCTTCTCGGCAACGACTTTGCGGGGCCTACTTCTGAGGCTCCACCCTTGGTCGTTGCCGAGAAGCCGGCCGACGTGAGTAGGGAGGAGCAGGAGTGGGTTGAGAAGTGTCCGGTGCAACCTATGGCGTGTGTTGTCACCAGATCTCTTGCATCCAGGGAGTCACATTCTGGTCAACAGTCTTTAGACAAGCAGAGGAAAGGTACCGAGAAGGGGTTGAAAGTTGATGCGGTTGAGAGTTTAGTATCAACGGACATTCTCGGGGACTCATTATTAGGACCGATTTTCGAGTCTGGAGAAGACCCATTAACGGTTACTGAGAAGGCAGAGGATGGGCTTAAAAAGACGAAGAGACAGCAACGATACACAGAGAGAAAGCAACGGGAGGCTAAATTCAATGTAGGAGGGGGGCATGAGTTGTTTTGCAAACACTTAGATAAGCTTGCTCCTTCGAACATTCGTAAATTGCACTTAGAAGACCCGGAGGTTCTTGAATGTGGTACCGGTGCTGTTGAGTTGAAGGAGGACAGTGATGCACAGTCGGGAGATTTTTACAAGTATCCCCTGACCATCATGGAGGTAGCAACAAGGTACCCTGATGCGTACCCTATGAGAAATGGGTCAGCGAAGACGGTGGTCCGAAACTTGCTAGTGTATTTTTCCCGGTATGGTTACCCGCAGGTAATTCAGTCAGACCAGGGCTCCAACTTCACTTCTAGCCTCTTGGTTCAAGCAATGCCGCAGCATGGGATTGTTACAGTTGTGTCATCTGCGTATCATCCGGAGAGCCAGGGTGTGTTAGAGCGATGGCACTCAGCCTTGGAATCTGTGCTTCGTTGTTGTTGCTTTGAGAGTGGGAATGGTTGGGATCTTGGCCTGCCATGTGTTTTATTTGCTGCACGGGAGGTACCTGGGGAAAGTTTGGGATTCAGCCCTAATGAGCTCGTCTTTGGACACCGTGTCAGAGGGCCTCTCCATATGGTTGAGGAAATATGGGAGGGCGCAGAAAAACCTTGTTCTAGGCTCAAGTATGTCCTCGACAGTCGAGAACGGATGTTGCGCAGTCTGGAGTTGGCTGGCCGTAATTCGACTAGCTCTCAGGCCCTCATGAAGGACAGGTACGACCTCCAGGTTAAACTCAGGGAGTTTCACGTGGGTCAGGAGGTGTTGATTCTACTGCCCCTTGTAGGTCATCTCTTATTCGCGAAGTACACTGGTCCTTATAGGGTGGGTGAGAGGCTATCGGACCTGGATTGCTTGGTGGCCGCTCCAGACAGACGTATGCGCAATCAGTTATGTTACGTTAATCTCATGAAGGAGTATGTGAGGCACCCCCCTGAGCCTCTCACTGTGCCGGTGATGACGTTTAGCAGTCAAGGTGGAGAAGGAGAATGGGACAGTCAAGCTCAGGTGGAGGATAACTGGAAGGATAAGAAAGTCAAATGGGCGCCTGAGTGTGAGAAGGCGTTTAGAGTAGTAAAACACCTGTTGTGCACTCACCCGATCCTCAGGGCCCCTGACTTTAGCCTACCTTTCCGACTAGCAACGGATGCTAGTGGTGTGGGGGCTGGTGCCGTCCTTATGAAAAAGGACGATGATGGGCTGGAACATCCTGTTAGTTTCTGCTCGGAGAAGTTCAATTCAGCCCAGGGAAGCTGCTCTGTTGTCGAGAGGGAGCTGCTGGCAGTTGTGCTTTCACTGAGGCATTTCGAGGTCTATGTTCCAGCCTATGGTCCGGTCGTTGTAGTTTACACAGATCATCACCCTCTCAAGTTCTTGGACCAGTTTCACAATCGGAATATGAGGCTGACCAGGTGGTCACTAAGGTTACTGGTATATAACCTGAACATACGCCATATTGCCGGTTGTGACAACGTGGTTGCAGATTGTCTTTCAAGGGTATATGATCCTGGGTAGATTGACACACGGGTAGCCTCCTGCTTTAGTTTGAATAGTATTTTGCGCTTGGTGCTTGTTGGCTCGCGGTTGTAGCCCAGCGTATTGGGTCATAAAGCAGGAGTTGAGCGTTTGGTATAGAAGACAAAACTAGGCTTGCCCCTATAGTGCAGCCGAAATAAACAAATTAAAAACATAAAAAAATCAAATAAAAACTCTTTCTTTGGTAGTTGAATTTTTTCAGTATGTTATAGCAGTAATTCTGAGTTGCACTCCTCTCAGAATGCTGGGCTAGAGAAGCTCGCACTTGAGGAGCATAACTACATATGATTTAACCTATTGTGTTGGGGAGGGTTATAATTTTGTAAAATGTTTTGTTGAGAACTGTGCCAGATATTTTACTTCCGCTGGGCGATGGGAAGTAGAGATATAGCATGGGTTCTAACAATCAGATTTTTGTGAGCCTTGGGCCTCTGAGAAAAATCTTGGGGGGGTGTGACGTTAACCACTCTGTTAGAACCACATGGCTTGTCCTACAGTGACTCGCTAGGATCGCCAGGGCAGTGGATGTGGCTACAGTTGGTGTATTGTGGTGTGCTTTATTTCATATGAAAGCTCGTGTCATGGGCAGTCCAGAAAGGCTCTTTGTTTTCACCCATGTCAAGGCTTTATATATTTAATTGCAAATTATATGTTTTATCACTAAGTAGTAATGATAGGAGTTGAGAGAGAGAGAGAGAGAGAGAGTAGAACAGAGTGTGGGGAGGCGCGCAGTGTTTTGCTATACTCGATGACGTCATAGCTGGCTGGCCTCGTGGGGATTCGTTGAAGGAGTTTTTTACCATGCTTGGTGACGTCATATTTAGCTAGCTTCTTTAGCATTGGCTAGAGGACTTGTTACCGCTTTCCCACGCGGTTCGAACTAGTGCTAGTATATATACTGCTCTCTGGCCACTCTCTCCCTCAGATCTGGTTTCTAGAACGCATCCCTCTTATCCCTTTGATACCTGTCCTCCTCCCTGCACCTGAGAACCTTTTCCTCTGCCTATCTCTCTCATTTTCCATATCTTTCACCACCTTTTATTAATATTATACCCCCTCTGGTTAACTCTGCATAATCAGCTTCATGCTGGCCAGTTGTATTGTGCATTAAGGTCTTATATAACCCATGTATGTTAGTTGTTAAGATAAGTTGATCACGAAGCATTGGTTGGCATTCATATTGTTCAGTACCGCTTCCTATAATTATTAGTGTTCTGCTAGATTAGATAATGCTAGACTAGGAGTCTGATACTATAAGGTATTGTTTCCGATGGGTGCTGGATTTAGTTAAAAGCTGCACGACATACCTGAGAACTGGAGTTGATTGGGTAAATTCTAGTCTGTGTGCCATTGAGAGTAGAGCATGCACGAATGAGGGCTTTTTGCCTATACCATTCTGCACTGTTCTGAGCTCGTTGTTTGTCTTTGAGGTACGCCCGGAGAACGCTTAATACTTCGGTATTAAGGTTTCTCAAGAGAGCTACCCTTCCCTATAACGTAATATTTGACGCACAGACTTGAGATTTGCACTAGGCTATGCGGCATGTCATGCGCACCAGTATCTCGTATCATTGACTCTAGCTAGACTTTATCAGTCATAGTAGACATTAAGTATATTAAACCAATTACTCTTTTTATGCATACCCGTTTATGATTACACAAGCATTTCGCAGCCTAGTTTGATGTATTGAGACACAAACGACTTTGGCTCTTTTTGTTGATAGGAATACTGCATTGTCGTGGCGATTATTATTATTGTTGTGATGTTTAGGATATTCTTGGCTCCGACTGCATTATATCTCCTGCCTTTTTGTGTGCATAGCCTGCACGAGCATTGTTCCGCTGCCTGCCTTTTTGGGTTCATTTCTGATTCGAGCATCTTGATAGCATCTAACATTTAAAGAAGATTTCTAGTTGGGGTTGAAGGACTTTAGTGCACTTTCTTTCATGCAGGAGTGCCTGACATTTATTGATTAAAGTAATGTAAGCTGTAACTTCTCTTACCACCTTACTTTGCATACCATAACCAAGCACCTTCGGTTATAGGTAGTAATAAGCTGTTTTCACATAACATTAAGCCTAGAGTAGACGCACATTTATTGAGAGTTTGATAACCTATTTTTGCATATAGAACTCTGGAGAGTATTTGTGTTCTTTGTTCACTGGGAATGTACATCAGAGGTTGGATCTAGCGCTTTCCGTTGTAGCATTTATGCCATTACTAGTCCAATGAATAAGAGCCCTGATATATTTAAACCTCAGTCGTAACATAACATAATACCCAAAACAAGCCAACTAACTAAAAATATCCTGTCAGCTAGGCTTGATGCTAACAGAAGATAGAAAATAAGGTAAGATTGGGCTATTGTTGGGCTACTTTCTCAGGTATTTGGGAAGTATTTTAGCTGATGACAACACTCGGCCGCCGCGCCGCAGAGTTGCCAGATTGACTGGGATTAGAGAGGCAAATCCTCTACTCACTCATCCCAAAACCTTCAGATTCAAGCTTAAAAGTAGCCGACCTCGTTTAGCTCTTTTTCCATTGACCTCCCGCCCATCCACCAGTCTAAATGATTTCAAAAGTAACCCAATGTTGTGTGAAAAAGGAAGACCTGGTAACCCTCAGAGCCAGCAAGCAAGGAAGGTACTTCATGGAGAGAAATGGGGTAGAGGAGAGAAAGTGGATTAAGAAAGAGGGGGTTTCTTGCCAAACACTTCCAAAGTACTGAACGCCCCAAATTAATTTAATGCTACTGTATGCAAATACCAATTACAACGCACTTCAGTTCCAACACTACAGGTGATAGCTTAGTATATCAGTTAATGTTGCCTTGGCATAGGCATGAGATGAAAGACTAATTATTTTGGAGACATGAAAATTAGTAACTCACTTGACGAGTTACCAATTACATTTTTTTGTCAAATTTGAGTACACCCAACCACTGCACAACTGCAAGGCATTTTTTTTTTTTTATCCTTGGAACATTCTATTCAGATGACTGGAGACAACAGAGAGATGACCTGTCTGACTTGTTACCCACGATAACTGGGCCTGGTAAATAAGTGTTTATCACTGTCTGGCAACCTCCTCTAAGGTCTGTACACGCGTGTACACGGTGTGACGGCATGCGTGAGAGGGGCACAAATATGCCCTTGTATGGGATAACCTGGTATATTATTGGTCTTGGGGTACTATACAGGTATTATGTTACATGTATACCCACACCTTTCCTATATACCAACACCTGATATAACACACCTTGACCTTTATACTCACACCTGACCTTTATACCAACACATGAGCTACATACCCCCACATGTTGCTGTTTGTATTCCTTTGAACAATATATATATATAATGATTTCTGGTGAACGTGGACAAAATTATTCTTCATGGAAATTGTTATGCCACGGTTTTTACCGGGTTTGTATTGGAGTTTGGTAGGTTCTACTTAACTGAAGAAGTCTAAATCATACAACACATGCACAGAAGGAGTAAGGGTAACATATAACACTGCGTACATCTTATTAACAACTTTATTTACTAACTCACTAAGTAGAACAATAACGCTTAATTATACGTGAACAATGGTTACAAATATATATTAGCATTGCACGGTCGAGGATCCGCAAGGGAACTAGGAATATACTTCTTTATCTCTCTCTCGTATTATACACTGTACACCTTAGTTCACTGGTGTAAGATATACTTTATGTTATTCGCTCTTAATACTTGATCTTATCTTTTATCTTGATGAAGATTCATACACATAGGTTCAATTAGTAAATCTCAGGTTGTCATTCATATTATTATGTTCTCTCCACTAACCAACTTTACTCCTAAAATCGATTAATGAACTTAACAAACACATGTGGCAGTCCGGGGATTCGAACCTAGGATGCTCACACCGAAAATCAACACACTTATGCATTGCACCACGATATCATAGAACAAGGGAACGGAAAATATGTAAATCTCACGGTTATGAAAATAATCAGTCTAAATTGTGGACTCTATTTTCCTAAGGGTTCACCTGGTAGCACTGGTGTGAAAAAAAACAGAGTCTAAATTGTGGACTCTATTTTCCTAAGGGGTTCACCTGGTCGCTCTGGTGTAAAATAAACAGAATCTAAATTGGGGACTCTATTTTCCTAAGAATTCACTTGGTCGCACTGGTGTGAAATAAACAGTCTACTTGGGGGACTCTGCCTTACTAACTATTTCACCTTGTCGCACTGATGTATGAGTGAGAATAATTTTCAATAAACACTCCTAATCTAACACTTGAAGATTGGAGTGACAAGCGTAGTTTGGGTAGAGATGAGGTGTTTGAAGTCTGGTCATCTAGTTTCTGTTGAGCCGTTTAGGTGGTCTTGCCGTGTGGATGGGGGAGTTTGGGATACAGATGGATTAGCTGGTTTTGGGTCTTAAATGATAGTTCCTTGATGTCATGACATTGGGCACTTTCATCGGACTAACTCGAGCGAGAGCTAGGACATGTCCTGGACTACTATTACTCTTCTATCCTGACCGTTATGCTAATCGTTGATGAAGTTCCATTTCGGTACTCTTGACTTGGGGTCTTAAATACAATGTCTCTAGTGTCATGACACAGCGACAAGGTATCGGGCTAAAGCGAGGAGATAGTAAGATCATGAACTTACTAATTTCACTCGATCTGCCACTGACTGTTATAAGAGGTTCAAATAACTCAGGGGCGGTGTTTAGAACTTTTTACTGTAAGTGTCCTCGACCAAGGTGTCGGACAGATACAATATGGACTTCTATTTGTAGAGTGCCATTATTGAGACGGTATCTCACAAAGCCCGAACTATTTGAATGATCTTTACCATGGCAAGTATCTTTCTATAGTTTTAGAGTGCAGTTTTGGCAAAAGTAGTAAGGTGGGAACATGTCCTACGGTTATGCTTCTAATACCAAAGGTGCAGCCTATTAGGGATCTTATTAATAAGCACTATACCATGGCATGTGATAATATTAATTCCTCAATAGGTAAAATAACTCCTCAGACCTCGAAAGATATTCACCGTGGCTTCAATCGATCCTTGAATGGGAGGGTAATTTTAGGACTCGATTGCTAACATGTTAGTTAAATCAAGCCCTAGAATTGCTTGCTTTATCCAGGTTTCCGTCGGGGTAGTGACGACTTCGACTGAGATGTCCCAGGTCAGGTGTGCGGAGGTCAGAAGGTCATAAGTACAGGGGGGCGTATTCTGGGGGGATTTGGAGGACCACCTGGAAGTTTGCGGGCAGGTGAGTAGACCTCTTCGTGGAAGAACGGCTCAATTGTTCCTTGTTAGTACGTCCATGTTGGTCCTTGTGCCTCTGACTGTACACTATTTTCATCTTCATGACCTCGTGGTGCTTGTGGGGAACTGGAATGGTTTTGCCTGGCGTTGTTGGTAGATCAGGTTTTATTGTG
Source organism: Paralithodes platypus (assembly GCA_032716605.1). Taxonomy (NCBI): domain Eukaryota; kingdom Metazoa; phylum Arthropoda; class Malacostraca; order Decapoda; family Lithodidae; genus Paralithodes; species Paralithodes platypus. The sequence goes on from CM064562.1 coordinate 22,966,988, forward strand.
GCAATTCTGGCATCTCGTCTGGTAAGGTGTAGTGGTGCACAGGTAGGTTTTGGGCGGCTATGTGTTGTGGGTTTTGTAAGGGTTTTACTGTCTTCACATGGTTTTGATGCCGCGTTGGTCTTCCATGATGGAGGTGAGTTTTCATTCTCAGTGTGGGTATTCTGTGCCTGGTTTCTGTTGCTTTTTTCCTTTGTTACGGTGTGGTGGAGTTTGGGTATCCTGGGCATCTTCATTATCTTGGTCTTGGTATCTCACTCATTTGTCTTGGTTATTTTTCGTTTAGTTTCTCCTTCGTCCATCTTGTTTCGTTTTCCTTGGTGATGTTGCATTCTGGTGTTGGTTAGATTAGTTTCCCCTCCTTCGGTTTCTTTCCTCTTTCCTGGGCGAGTTGGTACGGTGATGATCCTTAACTTGGGTATTTTAGAAATGATGTCTAGAAATCCAAGGGGTAAAAAGTATTTCAATAACTCTCTTGTCCTAGCCAGGCCCTTCCTAAGCTGCATAAAATGTGCTATTGTTCTCTAGGAATATAGTGCAATTGACGCCACCGTGTGTTTTTCTCCTCAATACTATACCCTGTTTCCTCTTGGTGGTCACAAAATATCATCAAACCTCGGTATTTGTAATGTATTCGTCTAGCCCCCAACATATTCCGTGTGTATGTGTGTGTGTGTGTGTGTGTGTGTTTTAAGAGAGAGGGGAGATGGAGTGGTGTGAGTGGTGTTGATGCTGTAATCTGGAATGAGGTGTTAATGATGAGAGAAGATTGGGGTAGTTATGCTCTGTGTGTGGTATAGTGGAGCGAGAGAGAGAGAGAGAGAGTTACATAGAGTGCCATATATACACAGACCTTGCGGTCCCATAGGTAGTATGCTAAAATAGCATTTGCTACAAAGTGGAAGGCAAGGATAGCAAAGAAGAAGGCTCACTCCCCACCCACCTCTCCCTCCGACCGTTGATCGGCATGACATTAAGTTGGGGAAAGAAGTCCCCCCAGCAAAATGAGAAAATCTTCTACTGGGAAATTTATAGTAAAGAAAGAAGATGCGAAACATTATATACTACTGATGCTTAACCTATGTTTTTTTTTGTTTTTTTAACCTATATTATTCCCACCTCCTCAAAATGAAAGTCTAGACTTCTTTTGAATGTGTCAATTGTCTTACATTGTACCACTTTCTCAGACAATTTGTTCCACTCGATGACCACACTGTAGTTGAAAAATTGCTTTGTGACATCGAGATTCGCCCTCCTGGTTTTTAATTTAATTCCATATCCCCGAGTTAATGAACTATTATCTATTTTGAAAGTGAATCTACATCAATTATGTCAAATCCCTTTAGTATCTTGAAACACTTGATTAATTTACCTCGCAATCTTCTTTTCTTAAGTGAAAATAAATTTAATTTGTTTAGTCTTTCATGATAAAATGTATTTCTTAGTAACGGAATCAACTTTGTCGCTCTAGCTGCACCGACTCGAGCTTCCCAATGTCCTTGCTCAGATAAGGAGACCAAAATTGCACACCATATTCAAGATGGGGCCTCAGTATGCTTTTAAATAAAGGTACTATATAATGTTCTCATTTGTATAAGTAAAATTTCTCTTAATATATCCCAATGCTCGATTGGCCTTATTCGCAGCTGCTGCACATTGATTAGAGTTTTTTACGTTTCCAGATATAAAAAAAAACAGGTCTTTAACCCTTCTGGCCCGGGCTGCCTTTCTAAATGACGGAGCTCGTATCTGGGCGATCTGGCTGAAAAATAAGACTTGTAAACAAAGGCCTATCTCCCTTAATACAAGAGGTAAAATAATCAAACAAATAATAAAATGTTTGCCTTACCTTGTTGCGTAGACTGGTGTTGAGTAGAGCTCTTTAGCTCAACTGGTTCCGGAGTTATCGCGATGTTAGTGGAGGTAACTTTTGCCGCGTATTTACCTCGGCGCGTCCGAACACTTAACCGCGGCCCCGGCTACGACGCCCTGTTGCACTCATCACCCCACCCGCAATTATGCCGGGGAGCGATTTGAGAGTTTTTATTGTTTATTATGCCATTTATTATAGTTATTATGTTATTTTCACTCAATAAAGTTATTTTTATGAAGTTATTTGTGTCTCTGTCACTTATACTTAGTTGTATTGTTATTATTATAGTAGTTATTATTATTTATACTGGACTATGGTAATTGATAGTGTAATTTTCACTTTTATGTATTGTTAGGTAAGCTAATAATATATATAGTGTCACTTTCACTTGTTCATATTGTTATGAAGGCACTTATTATTACTTATGTGTGTCTCTTTCACTTATACTTAGTTTTATTAATACTATTAGCCTACATTTAAAAGAGTGTCACTTTCACTGTCATTGTCACGCGCACTTCAATATTGCACTAGAGTGTGAAAGTCGTTGAAGCACCGTCCAGCGCACAGTGCCACTTCATACTCGAGGCATTCCCATGTAGTTTTGCTCACTTTGTTGGGTCTGCGAGTTGTGTGGCTGCACACATGGCACCTCTTCTGACTCCTAACTTTACTACCGGGTGCTTTGAAAGGAAGGGGGTGGAGCTGGTGCTTCCTGAAGAAGTCGGCACACCCCGTGCGGTCCAGCTGGCCTGGTCCTTGTAGTGGTCTCCCAGGTTCTGCATATTTAGCCAGGAGCTCAAGTATCACCTGCTTGTGGAATTTCCGCAGGGACTTGTACTTCTTGGCTCCGGAAGTCCTCAGACGGTAGATGTTTTAGGCATTGAGGGCCGACATATCTACCGTATGCAGAATAAACTTCTTATACCACCTGCAAGATGTTCGCAGGCAGTCGATGAAGCCCATCTGCATGTCGGACTTGTCGACGAGGCGAATATTTTGGTTGTAGTCCAGGACAGCAGCTGGTTTCTGGACGGGGTTTTTGGTTCTTCGGTCCACCTTCCCTGTGGCGACCATCTCGGCCTTGTGGCATGTGGTGAGGAGGTTGATCTTGCGCTGGTCATGCCAGTGGATGGAGAGGATGGGGCCACTCTTCTTGTGGAAGATGTCCGTCTTCTTCGTCTTTGTTGGGTAGGCTGGCATGCCCCTCCTCTTGGCCTTGATTGTGCCGACAGTTCCGGTCTTGCGGTCATGGAGGTACTTGGTTAGGATGGGCGACGTGTAGTAATTGTCGGTGTAGAGAATGTGGTTCTTATGGAAGTGTTTTTCCATCATTCTCTGCACGACAGCGCCGCCAAATCCAATCTCGGGGTCAGTCTCAATTTCCCCACCACTGCCGCTGTAGACCACAAAGCCCAGCACATATCCCGTCTTGCAGTCGCAGAGGACGAAGAGCTTGATGCCAAAGCGGTGTCTCTTGGACGGGATCTACTGCCTGAAATGCAGCCTACCACGGAACAGGACCAGAGACTCATCCAGGCACATCTTCTGGAATGGAATCAGGTAGGTGGTAAACCGATGACGTATCATGTCATACAGCTTCCTGATCTTCCATAATGAGTCGGGAAAGTGGACTGCCATGTTGTTGATCAGGTGGAGATAGGAGAGGATGTCAAAGTACCTGTCCCTGGACATGTACTTGCCAAATGCTGGAGTCGTGATAAGGTTGGCAGTGATCCAATAGTCTGCCAGAGCGTGCTTCCTGATATGTGTCATCAGCATAGTCAGTGCCAAGAACACATACAGTTCTGCCACAGTGACAGCTCTCCATGCCACCATCTTGGCACTGGTCTTCCTGCCAAGAAAGTTGGCACAGATCTCATGATGGTTGTTGGTCTCCTCAACGAGGTATTCCATGACTTCATTGTCATAGAAGCCACAGAAAAGTTCACTGGGGGTAGCATTTGGGCCACAGGGATATGCTGGTGACACCCCGGAACCAATCTGCTGCTCGTCAAAGACAGGACAATCTGGCTTAAAATCCACCCCCTCTGTCCACACAAACAAGTGGGATGAGTGCGCACGTGCAGCTGCAGCAGGCACACGCCCAGGCCCACGCCCTTGCCCACGCGGATGCCCACGCGGACGCCCTGCACGCCCACGCCCAGGGGCAGCGTCGTCGTCAGGCTGAGGCACACGCCCATGACCTTGCCCTCAAACTTGTCGTGTCGGGACTTCCTCCTCTTCCACATCCTCTTGCTCCTCAGGCGATGTCAGGTCATCTGGGGCAATGTTGGGGTCGTCAGCATCTTCTTCAGAGGACATTTCAGGTGAAGAAGTGACCGGGCATCGGCGGCGTGGGGGGCGGGAGGCTGCGGGAGGTTGAACAATGGGAGCCTCAGCCTCGGGAGTTGAGCTCCTTTTACGGGAAGCCGAGGGCTTCTCCCCTACAAATAATGCCCTACGATGCGGGGCCTGTGATGGCACACTTTAGGAGGACAATGCCGCCCCACTAGTACCACATGTAGAGGCCCTTTGCACATCCTGAGGGCGAGATGAAGCCGAGGGCTGTGGGTGACCCGCGCGGCGTCCCGGGTCAAGGCGTCGGGACAAAGGAATGCGGGTGGTTGCTAGACCAGGGTCGGCGTCACTATCACTATCTTCGCCTTCCCTAGCTTTCTCTGCTGCCCTGCATGCTTTCTTGGCTTCACTTTTCACAAGAGATTGTTTGTAAAAGTATTTACCCACTTTCAAGGGCGTACAGGCAGGCAAAGGGGAAGGTCCCGGGCTAGGGCTAGGGCTAGGCCTAGGGTGACCACGCAGTGATGGCGACGGGGTAGGCCTTGGCTCTAGCACACTCGGAAGTTCGACTGCACCTTCCTGCAACACTTCCACATCAGGATCATCACTACTATCCCCTCCCTCAAACAAGTCAACATTGTCATCATCCCCAAACCCCACAAAATCATCGTCTTCACTTGCACTAGTAATAAACTGTTCTTTATCAATTAAGCTTTCGCCACTGCTTTCTTCAATGGTAAAAAGTTCTCTCTGTATAGCACTATCACTCAACAATACCTTCGCTTTCTTGCATTGAGCCTTTTCCTTGCTTGCAACAGGCGTAGATGTAGCAAGCGGGGTAGCACTGGGGTGCGCGGGAGGTTGCACAGAATCGGACGCGTCGGAACTTATGATTTCACTATAACTCGCCATGGCGGGCACATGGGAACTGATAACGGTAGTAGTTGAGGCTTGGTGGCGCTGCGATCGTCCCTGCGAAGGAAATTTTTGCCGCGCGAATTTCAAAGCACGCTTTCAAGCATAGAGATTTTAAAAGGACACCCGGGCTCCTGCCCATCTGCCGCAGTGTCATTTTAAAATGACACCCGGGCCAGAAGGGTTAACTAATGCCCTTGTTTTGATTAGCTGGCCTTTCATCTTGTATTCATATTTTTGTTTATTACCTATTTGCAAGACCTGGCATTTGTCAACATTGAATGGCATCTGCCATTTTTCCGACCACTCTACTATTTTATTTAAATCATAATTAAATCTAATTATCTGAGAGCTCGTCGTTAATACAATAATAGATATAAGGTTTATCAAGGGGATGGGATAATTAAATAGATTGGTGAAGTAGTGGAAGGAAGGTATACAAAGTACGAGAGAAAGTTTCTAAGTGGGGTTGAGAGGGATAGATATCAAGGGGGGTCCGAAGGGTATGACAGTGAGGTGAGCTCTGAGTCTTGAATCTGTCTGGACCCCACCCTAGGCATGCGAAATACATCCCATGCTTGGCAACACTCAACACCGTTGCCGGGTCAAAATCCTCTACCCCTAGCGTGAGTCGAAACTAAGCCTAAAATCAAATGCACGTGGCAACATCAGGCTCGTCCCAAGCTAGTCTATTCCGGGCCCGCGCAAAGCAACGTCCCCCAGCCGGCCTGGCCCTCTCTCCCGCTCGTCTCCTCCCACTCTCACTAGACTTACATCTTATATATTATAATGAAACAATCAACTATCGAGAATAAAATATACTAAGATGTGTTGGTTAAGAATAAGGGCAGCTTCAAGCTGTGAAACAACATAAGAATATCCCAGACATTAGTTACATTGTCGTAGGCTATATACTAAGGAAAAGCCGGCCGGCCGGCTACCGCCAGCCGGTTTCGAAACGGCTGGGCAGCCGACACTCGCGCATGCCCGCACGTGGCTACTATGCAGGAGCGTCACACCTCCCCCAAGATATAAGACACTTGACTAAGTTCTTCATATCTAACAGAAAGCTTCTCATAGTACCACACACTGTTGCAACACAAGGCACTATATATAAAAAAAATAAAGACTGTTGCACTCCACCGAGCAAGTTCAACTAACTTAGCGACAATAAGCGAAAACATTCAACTTAGATACTGCTACATCTTATACAAAATTCTACACGTTATAAAAATAAAGAGTTTTTATAAGGTTTTTGCTTTTTCAATTTGTTTTTTTCGGCTGAACTACAGTGACAACCTATTTTCCTCCACACTCAACACACACTGACTGAACGGCGAGGGTTCTCCTGCAACCAAACCCTCCCGTGACAACCAATCAGCCAAAACATTATCAGTGCCCTTAGCATGCCACACATCCAACTTGTGTCCCGGCAGCAAAACAACACCTGGCACTGATAAACTACCCAGTTCATCACAAGACTGGCATTTCTCTTCGCTCTTTCCGGCAACTGGGCCTGCAAATAACCTTTCACTAGTTCTACCTTCGTGATAGGCGATGCAGCCCCGAGGCGGTCTATGGTGTCGTCAACTCTCGATAAGGTATAGGCGTCTGTCAGGGATAATGCACACACACTCTCGCAATCAACACACTCACTGATTTTGCCACTTAACACAGGTTGCCAAGTTACAGGCAACGACCACTCACGACATTCCTTATCCCTCAGACCCTTAGTCAACACGTAATCCAGCTCTGCTTGCACCACAGGCTGTCGAGCAGGATTTATACGGTAGGGAATTAAACTGAGCCTTGCATTATCTCCAGCCTGCATGTCGGATTCTACCCCGTACATCAGGCCTGGAGAAGCAACAAACATGCGGATGCACTGCCACAGCCTAGTAAACAACTTATCTCGCAGAATAACAATCCTAGTGCCCTTCCACAACCCAGCCGAGACCGCAGCTTCTAACCTGTAGTCTCCCTCCTTCTCCACCTTCGTCCCTAGAACAGCCAGGTCATGAGAGGGACAATCAGTACCACCTGTGCAGTCACTCCCATAGTTCATTATTGCTAAGGCTTCCCCGCCGATACCGTACATGCACACCCCCGCATTCCTTACGACTACATCTGCCTGCGCAGCATCACCGCTTTTAGCGACATAGCCAGATACAGTGTGTCTATGGTAGGGCTGTTGCAATTGACTAGAGCAGCATTGGGAGGCTATGCGACGACTGGGCATTTCTATGCCACAGCCAACCTCACCAATCTGCTCAAAGTCCTCCTTTTGACCACCACCCTTGGCAGCCATGGGCCGACCCTGACCTGGCAACCATGCCAAAGCCTCGTCGCCCACCTTGAACCACCGAAACAACGAGGCTAACGGTCTTTCAACATCCACGTGACCTGCCCGCGGAACATCTTGCACCGCCCGAGTTGTGAGACTCAGGGGCTCGGCACGACCAGTGGGGTATGAACCGAGCTGGTGCTGGAGCGCTGCACACTGCTCCGCCGAGACATGACAATCCCTACTCTCCTCCACCTGTGCCCTACTGCCCCCCTCTCCTTCTCCACCTTGGCCGCGGCAGACCAACGCAGGGACAGTAGGCTGCTCAGGTGGTTGCCTCACAAACTCCTCCAACAGGTTCACATGACATGTTTCCCCGTCCTCGTGTTTGATCTCGACAGCACCATTACCACACTTCTGAACTTCCGGATCCTCCAACTGCAGTTTACAAATATCTGAGGGAACCAACCTGTCTAGATGCTTCCGAAGCAACCCAAGTCCTCCCCCAATATCAAACTGAGCAACCCTTTTTTCTCTCTGTGTGTAACGTTGCTGCCTCGGAGTCTCTTCCTGCCCTACCTCCTCACTAACTGTGACAGGTCCTGGGGCCTCTCCAGACTCTAACATAGGTGCCAATAATGAGTCACCAAGAAACACTGCCGGCTCAAAACTCTCCAATTGACCACCACTTTTCTTGTGACCTTTCCTCCGCGGTTTGATAGACTGAGGTGGTGGCTGCAAGGCTCCGGATGTCTGAGAACGCGTCACAACACCCGCCATGGTTTGGACGCTACACTTCTCAACCCACTCCTGTTCCTCCCTACTAACGTCGGCCGCCTTCTCGGCAACGACCAAGGGTGAAACCTTAGAAGCAGGCACCGCAAAGTCGTTGCCGAGGAGGAGGTCGACGCCCCCAACAGGCAAGTTCTCTACAATTCCGACATCCAGCTCCTTCGCCACACCACCCACCTCCAGCTCCATCCGCACCAGCGGGTAGGACTTCGTAGCATTGATCCCCTGAACTACCACCACCCGAGCAGCGTTAATCGGTCTACCAGTAAAGTTCCTTAACAAGGTCTGAGAAGCCCCAGTATCACGCAATAGCTTAACTCCTCGCCTTTCGCCAGCCCACCTCACAAAACCATGCCCTCTATGACCCCCAAAGACGTCGCGGACAGGGTTCGAGCCTTCCGGACTCTTGAACACAGGCTGTGTCCCAACCTCTGACGAACTACCCTTGGCAAACTCAGAAGATATAGGCGACACCCCTATGCTGCGGACCAATGACACAACCTTGTTTGGTGGCTTGTTCGGACAAGCATTTGCAAAGTGACCCTCCTTGTGACATGCAAAGCACTCTTTACTCTTTGGTTTCCCTTGGGAGTGGGAGGTACCATTAGACTTCTTATACGGGACGGTATTTGGTTTATGTTCAGTTTTATTGTCAGTGCTACATGGTTTTGTGTATTTATGTGTATCAAAATTCTTGGGAGGGGGAGGGGTACGATCCTTTGCACCCGACTCACTCCTAGCTGCTGCTTCGCACCCTCGAATTAATGACAGTCGGAGGTCAGACATTTCTGCTGCTTCCTGGAGAGTTCTAGGATTTTTTTCCTTTATATTTAATGTTAAGTCCCCGCCTGTGCACTTAAAGAACTGCTCCAAGAGAACCAGCTCACTCAACTCCTCAAAAGTAGCTGCCCTCTCAGAACGCAGCCAATGTCGTAGTGCATCAGACAAGTCCCGGGCGTGTTCTAGGAAGGTACTATCCTTGCCCTTAGTAACACCCCGAAACTTCAAGCGGTAAGTTTCTGGTTGTAACTCATAGGCCCGTAGCACAGCCTTCTTTAACTCATCATAAACTACACAGGACTCTAAAGGTAGTGCATCATACGCTTTTAGCCCCTTTCCTAGGAGTCTTGATGAAACTAATGCTGCCCACTTTTCCTGAGGCGACTGGTGTTCCTGACACTTCTTCTCAAATCGCATAAAAAACTCAGTCACACATGATTCATCGAACACAGGAACTAGTTTAAGCAGGTGCGACAATGATTGGTCCCGATGTCTGTTACCTCCCCCAATATTTCGCCCTGTTACCTCCACTCGAGATCTCTCCAGCTCCCTGTCAGCCCGATACCTAGTAGACTCTGCCTGCAGTTCAGCCTCTCGTATAGCTGTTCTCTCTGCGGCCTCAGCCTGCACACTAGCCTGTCTCTCGGCAGCCTCAACCTGAGCTCTAGCCTGTCTTTCGGTAGCCTCAACCTGAGCTCTAGCCTGTCTTTCGGTAGCCTCAACCTTGGCCATCTCAAGCCGAAACAACAAATCTGGAGTCAACCCTTGAGGAGGGGAAGGTGCATTTAATGGAGAGGGTCCCTGTGATTGAATTCCACGCTGCCATTGACCATCAACTTGGGGGTATGTACTAAATTCAGGCACCCTGACGTTTGATATGGGGGTAGAGTGGAGGGGGGGCTGGGGACCGGGGCCCCCAGTCGCCTCTCCACCCATGTCTCTCCCTTCCAAACCCAATATCAAAGTCCTCAGCTGATCTTTCCTCATGCCACTTAAACCCTGGTGACCCTGAAGACCTGCCACACACTTTAAGCCATACTTATTCAGCTTCAACACCCTGGCAGCGGTAAGGGGCACCTCTAAAAATCTTCTAGCACCCTCCTCGCTATCGACTAGCCACTCCACAGGTCTTTCTCCCTCCGAGCCCGTATCATGACCTGACCCATCACTGTGTTCCGATGTATTAGACATGTTTGGGTGCTGCAGTAATTATCACGGTTATAGAATGTGCCTTATCTCCTATGCAAGTATGTATATACTAATGTTATTTAAAGTCTTTAATGTGTTATATTGGTTGCTCCAAAAAAAAAAACTCTATGTCCACTGTATTCCTCTAATCATAAGGAATCTCAAAACAAATGACCACTATATTCCTCTGTTCAGTAAATCCTATGCAAGGTCGCCATTTGTTACGTCCTGGGATATATAAACACTGGGCTCTTTCTATTGGACTAGGTATGCGGCAACAAGCAACAACGGAAAACGCTAGATCCAACCCTTATCTATAAACCCAGGCAACAAACTACCCTAAACCGTCAAGAGTCCTGCCTGGACAACGAGGTATCCTATGACTCGGTTACAGGGTGCACGCACTATAGACTGCTGATAGTCAAGCAGGCTATACAAAAGATCACACAATTAAGTTGACTTAAAGCTTCAAGGAAAAGATAGATAACGGAATTAAATTGCAGAAACAATTTAATAACAAACTAGGAGAAAGTACATTTAACGTTACGTTAATTAATACAACTAATCACCCCTGCGTGAAAGAAGGTGAAAGCAAACAGTCCTCAAAACATCGTACAGGTAGATAAGATGCAGGTTTCTAAACTGCATGCGGCTACTGTAGGATCTGATGCTTAGCAAAGAAAGTAAGTTACGGATTTAGAGAACTCTTAACTAATAAGGAGGAATAAATACTAGTGATAGGCCATACAGTGTATAATGGCATAGGTATAATTAAATAAAGGCAGCAACTCGCAACATAACCACATACAGGTGTCCTTCTCACTCTTAGTCAGGCAAGCCTGCTCGGACAGAGTCTCTAAGCCACACCCTGACTCACAATGCTCACAAAGACGGTAAACTGTGGCACAATAACAAGCATACAGATATAATAAACCGCTAGCTGTTAATCTGCCAGGTGGCAGAGGTCTAGCCGGAAGGATATAGGCTTCGGATACCTGGGCTGAGCCACCTGCTCTAGCCTAGGGACGTTCCCAAGTCTGTGCGCCAAATTACTCTAATTGAAAGGGTGCTCTCTTGAGAGACTCAGATCCCAAGTATCTGACTCTCTCCTGGCGACCCTAAAACAAATGCAAGGCGTGCTAGCGCAGTGCTGAGTGGACTAGGCTAGGGCCCTCACACAACACAACACTAGACACACAGGCACACAGACAAGAAAATGCCCCCAGACTCCCACGGGTATCCTAGTAAAGTCGTGCAGGTCCACAGGACTCGCACCAGCAGACTTTACTTAAAGGATCGCAAAAAGCCTCCCCTCCGGTCTAGCTCCTGCTCACCTGCCACAAGAACACACTAGCAAGCATGAAACCACCAAATATGAGACAACAAAAAAGCTTCCTAGGTCTCATTAACAATTACATCTCTGCATAAGGCCCAAATCCTATCTAATTATCTGAGAGCTCGTCGTTAATACAATAATAGATATAAGGTCTATCAAGGGGATGGGATAATTAAATAGATTGGTGAAGTAGTGGAAGGAAGGTATACAAAGTACGAGAGAAAGTTTCTAAGTGGGGTTGAGAGGGATAGATATCAAGGGGGGTCCGAAGGGTACGACAGTGAGGTGAGCTCTGAGTCTTGAATTTGTCTGGACCCCACCCTAGGCATGCGAAATACATCCCATGCTTGGCAACACTCAACACCGTTGCCGGGTCAAAATCCTCTACCCCTAGCGTGAGTCGAAACTAAGCCTAAAATCAAATGCACGTGGCAACATCAGGCTCGTCCCAAGCTAGTCTATTCCGGGCCCGCGCAAAGCAACGTCCCCCAGCCGGCCTGGCCCTCTCTCCCGCTCGTCTCCTCCCACTCTCACTAGACTTACATCTTATATATTATAATGAAACAATCAACTATCGAGAATAAAATATACTAAGATGTGTTGGTTAAGAATAAGGGCAGCTTCAAGCTGTGAAACAACATAAGAATATCCCAGACATTAGTTACATTGTCGTAGGCTATATACTAAGGAAAAGCCGGCCGGTCGGCTGCTGCCAGCCGGTTTCGAAACGGCTGGGCAGCCGACATTCGCGCATGCCCGCACGTGGCTACTATGCAGGAGCGTCACAGATTGCAGTTTATTTCTGTCTTCTTCGGTTAATACTGATTTTCCTATCTTTGTGTCATCAACGAACTTTGAGATAGTATTATTTAGTTCAACATGATGTCATTTATATAGATTAGAAACAAAAGTGGCCCCAGGACCGATCCCTGAGGCACTCCACTATAAACAGGCTCCCATTTAGATTCTACTCCATTTATCATAACTCTCTGCCATCTGTTTGATAGCCAGCTTTTTATCCAGGCATGAATTTTTTCTTTAATGCCCAACATTTCCAATTTCTTAATGATTTAGTAGTCATTATATGTAAATAGTTTATTATAAAATTATATCAAATTTGTTAGGCATGACTTACTGGATCTAAAGCCATGTTGGCTTCCTCTTATTAATTTGTTTGACTCCAGATAATCTACTATCTTGTCTCTCAGAATTGTTTCCATAATTTTTCCTATGATTGACGTTAAACTGATTGGTCTATAATTACTTGCTTGGGCTTTATATCCTTTCTTAAATATTGGAGTGATATTTGCAGTTTTCCAATCACTAGGTACGGTTTCCTGATTGAGTGACAAGTTAAATATGTTAGTTAAGGACTGTGCTATTTCTTTCACGTTTTTCAGAATTCTTGGGTGAATATTATCTGGCCCAGGGGTTTTATTAGTATTTAAATTGTTCAGCTTACATAACACTTCACTTTTGCTTATGTTAAAGCTTCCTATTTCATGCGTTGTTACGTTTGTTTCAGGAGTAGTGTTAAGTTCTTCCTTAGTAAAGACGGAACAAGCATATTCATTATGCAAATTAGTAATGTTTTTATCTCCTGTTACTTTCAGGTCATTATTTATTGCCCTATTCCGTTCTTTATTTTTCTATTACCATTAACGTAACCGTAAAATTGCTTGGGATTTTTTTAACTTTCCTTTGCTATATAAATTTCGTAATTACGCTTCTCTGTCCTAATTAATTTCTTTACTTTGTTTCTACTTTGTTTATGTAGATAGCTGAAGTGTTAATTATTTATGTAATTTTTTGTTAGTTTCTGATATTTATTCCTATCCCTTAGCCTCCTTCCAAATATTCTGATTGAACCAGGGAGGCTTGTTTTTGCCAGTATTTACTTTAATTTTCGTGGGTATGTATTTATTCTGAGCACTCATGAATATATCTTTAAATTTATCCCACACTTCACTTGTTTTGTCAATATTGCTTAGCTGAATATGCAAGTCACTGAGGGCTTTCCTAAGTTCGTTGTAATTTGCATTTTTAAAATCTGGTATCCTCATTTCCTGTTTTTTCAATAGTATATTTGCAATTTATGTCGATTCTAATGAGCTTGTGGTCGGAGGTGGATAGGTGCTCACCGACGTCAAGTTTATATATCAAGTTTTCATTTGTACTGATAACGAGATCTAGTATGTTTTTATCTCGTGTTGATTCAGAAACACTTTGATGTAGAAAATTGTCTTGTATGAAATTAATAATTTTTCGCGAATTGTATCTATTTCCTGTCATAAGGCACCAGTCAATGTTAGGTAGATTATAGTCTCCGAGTATTATGCTTTCGTTAGCAATGAGGGTTTGTTGCAATATTTCGTATAGGTGATTTAATTATCATCGACCTCATTTTGACTTGGAGGTCGGTATGCACTAGTGATATTAATGTTTGAGTTTTTCATGTTTAATTTGACACACACTATTTCTTTATTATTTTGGGGGAGTGATGCCTCGATTAGATTTAGTTGACATGCTACCCCCATAGCCACTCCGCCTCTAGATTTACCATTGCACCTGTCTTTATGAAAAAATGTGTATGAGTCGATATGGTATTCAGAAATTAAATCTTCGTTTTTAAAATCGAGGTGAGTTTCTGTAACACTAATTACGTCTATTTTTTCTGTTAACGCAAGGCATTTTAGTTCATCTAACTTGTTCCCAATCGAACATGCATTGAAGGATAATACTTTTTATTCTACTATACTCTTGATTGAGGGAGGTATATGATTCTGGTATTGTTTGAGTTAGTTATTCATTTTGGGCAACTGACGTCCGTCTGTTATTGGTTTGAGAGTTCAAGGTCAAGGAGGGATTATTAACGGTCACTGGTTGGGTGAGATTATTTATGCTTGGCTGATTTGGAGGGGGGTAATTACCGTATTTGCGGGGGCTGAGTGCATGTTTTTAATGGGATGCAGAGGGGGAGGGAGGACTTTAGGTCAATAATCCTCCAGATTAACCCTCCCACATCCGGCAACTTAAATATCTAACTTATGGTAAGACCTTCTCTAATTTGCCATGAAATACCAGGCTGGGCGAGTTTTCGAAGCCTTGTGTTTTTCTGTATTTTCATCCACCAGAATGCTGTTTATTGTGATTTATCATATGTCAATGGAAAGAGGAATATTTATAATACATGATAAAACAAAACAAAATGTAAATAAATCGAAATATGAAAGTGTAAATGAGTCCGGAATACAATTATTTCCCATGCAATTGTCTTCACACCATCCTATCTCTAAATTGTGAGTGATGACCATATATTTTTTTTTTGCTCAAATAATAGTATTTGTTCTCCTCTTTCCAAATCTGAAAACAGAAATTGTTTATCTTCAATAGTTCTCAAGCAGTGACCGAAAAAAATATAATTTTGATTGATATGGTTTATAAAATTTTCGATTTATTTCGTTGTTACGAAGTGTATGGTTTTAAATTTATGCTGTATGAATATGGCAAATAATGCTGATGAGTATAAAAAAAATAGAAGTTCCTACGATAAATACTTTTTGCGCTATGAATATTTGAAATGAAGAGCCAAAATGCGAATATTTACGCTTCACCAGTCTCTGTTCCGCCGTCGCTAGCCGGGTTCCGAGCTGTTCCCCACCTCGTCATTGTGTTATTTGCTCTGATAGGTATATAACTGTATATATCACCGGAATCGGAAAATTGTGCTCTTTCTAATGGTGAAAACCAAAATAATATAGCATAATTGGTTCGCGAGCTATGCGCAATTGTTTCCATGCATTATTATTGTTATGTAAATATATGAGAATGTTTATACAGTTGTATATCTTTGCCACAATGTACAACACTTTTATATAATTTTCCTTGCCAATAATTGTATAATGTTCATAGAACACATGTCAGTCATGAAGGTTGTCAATTTTATTTACCTGATAGGGCCACAGCCCTTTCCAACGAGAAGGGAAATGGCTCCTGGGTTGACAGTGAAAAAACAAAACAAGAAAGCCAGGTTATCTTCAAGTAATAAATTCAGAAATAATTCTATTGTACACACAAATAAAGTAATATATATATATATATATATACAAGGTGTCAAACAAAATATAATGAATGGTAAAAAAAATGTGTGTATGTGTGTGTGGGTATCTATATATATATATATATATATATATATATATATATATATATATATATATATATATACATACAAGGTGTCATAAATATATATATATTTATGCGGTATATATATATAAAATAAATAAAATAAAAATATAAATAAAATAAAATAAATAAAATAAAATAAATAAAAACAGTAATAAATCAAATAAATCTATCTATCTATTGCCGGACGCCTTACTCCCCTTACGAGGGTGGCCATACACAGAATGCCCCCAAGCGGACCTATACCCTGTGAGAGGGACAACCCGAGCCAGTTTAGTGAAGGACTTACAGGATTGACCATTCAATTTAGGATCCGTCCGACTCCGAGGCCCTCTGTGTATCTTGTTAGCACTATTTTTCTACAGTGGTGTTCGGCTAATCCATCCACTAACCTGCCTTACCCTTAGGTAAGCAGTACGGATTTGTATCAGGTTTACTCCCCTAGACAGGTTGCCAACCAAGGCTGACGAGTCCCATCCACCCGGATTTGTATAAGGTTGTCTCCCCTAGATGAGTTGCCGACCAAGGCTAACGAGTCCCATCCACCATCAAATAAATATATATATATAAATAAAATAAAAATATAATAATAATATAAATACTCAATTATGGGCCTTGGGCTTGCTCGGGACCTTGGGGCTGATCCGCTAGATACCCTGGGGAACAGGAATACAAAAAAAAAAAAAATATATATATATATATATATTCGAAGTATTGCTCAACAGATATTGTAATCTTAAATCATTTGGCCTCAAGACTCTAGAGGTATGGGAACTTCAAACCGTACAAGAGACTGAATTTGATAGGTAGGTATTCAGTAGATATGGTATGGGTAGATTTCTTATAGGGATATTATTCTTATAGAGTTACTTCATTAATATTCCAGTTCTTAGCTAGTTTTATAGTATATGTTCAAGGGTTAACCAACCAAGCTTCATTAATGCCTATTATAATAGGATTTCAAAACCAAGAAATAATTTAATTAGGGGTTCGTCCCCTACGGGGAACCCCTATTGTAATCATTAAACCTGGGATTTCATCCAAATTCTTCTTACGCGCTGGTTTCGACGCAATAACTCCAGAACCGCTTTTTGGATCGGGATCAAACTTTCACAAGAAGTGCGTTTTTGTATTGGGCAACTTTTGATATGCTAAACAATCCGGCATGGCGGCCAAACAGGTCCGTGGCAGCCGATTTCCCGAAAAACTAGACGCCTAAATACCGTCTCTCCCACTCACAGGAAACGACTGGGCTTTGGCATACGCACTCCCCTACTAATACTCCGCAAATTTTATAGAGAAGGTTTTGCTTTTGCACGTGGGTTTTTTTCCGGCAATCTTGAAAAAACCTCGAATTCCACTTAAAATTCCACATCTTGAAAACTACGCCGATGATCAAAGCCATGCTTGCGTAGTTGGGGAGGCTCGCGATTCCGAACGTTTTGATACCAAAAAAATATATTAATGGGTGGAATAGTTTGGCCGCAGCATTGAAAACTGTCTATTCTTAAATTACTTTAAAACCGAATTCGCTACCCACACAAAGTTTACCGTCTACAGTCTATAGGCTTCCACGCATCCCCCAGTTTTGCTTAATAACATAATCTCTTTATTATTCAGATCTATCGTTTTTTTGTTATTTAACTCTCTCAAAACAGTTCGAGTCCCTACGAATTCCAGCAATTATTTAGCCAACCTACCTATACATACCTACCCTACCAAATAATAATGATAAATTCAAATTTATTTTTGGTGAATGACAGAGTATTGGCTAAGGTTTTTAACAATTCCTCCCTTTGCCAAATGCTTAGTTTAATAACTATGATATGGACCTTTAAAGATTTGGCAATTGCCTGTGTGACTCGTATTTTAACCCTCCTAAAGTGTTACCACGAAATACCGCTAGATCCTTTCTCAAAAGTCGCTAGCATGTTGCTACATAGCCAAACAATGATAGGAAAATGCTGCAATTTCTAAAGAGTTTTGGTTTGTTTGTTTTGCAAATTATACAATGTAGTATGACTAGAATGTCTGAAATTTTCAAATTATCCCTAGTAAATGTCTCTAGATATAAAAGAAATGGCTGCTAGATTGAAGTAAATAGCTCTACATTTAGCGGTAATATGTAGCTTTACAACTGGCAACTCTGCAACCACCACCTCCCTCCCACCCTCCCAGTATGTCTCCACAAAATACCGCTAGATCCTTTCTCAAAAGTCGCTAGTATGTTGCTACATAGTCAAACAATGTTAGAATAATGCTGCAATTTCTAAAGATTTTGGTTTGTTTGTTTTGCAAATTTTACAATGTAATATGACTAGAATGTCTGAAATTTTTAAATTATCCCTAGTAAATCTCTCTAGATATGAAAAAATGGCTGCTAAATTGAAGTAAATAGCTCTACATCTAGCGGTAATATGTAGCGATACAACTGGCAACACTGCCTAGCCCTTCCTTCCTATCTCCCTCCTCCCTCATATGTATCAACAACCACTCTAGTGAATTTCGGTATTTAGTTTATTCAGATTAATACTATTTATCCACATAAAATAGAAACCTATCACGATTTTTGTCTAATACAACCATAGACAATGCTATTACATATTATTTGAACATTATGTCGAATTTAGCAGTTGCTGTTTACCTTGAACAGTAATGACAGTCTGTGACAGAACCGAAAGCTTCTCTTGCCGTGTAGTACTCAAAGAAAGCAGGGGTACTTAAGCCGGCCCATACCGAACTGTTATACCAAGTCAGAGATGCAGAGGTAACTTTCACAATGCATTATAACCCTAGACAGACACCAATATACCACTAAATCATACAAATATCACTACAAAAAAGATAGGAAAATATTATATTAATGTTCTTGGTATTTGAAATTATGCAAATGAGTAAAAACCATTACGATATAATGATAATGGGATTGATTAGTATCTGGCAACAGTGTTGGATTATAATTTTCTGAACGTATGCGAACTTCGGAGTATTTATCCCATTAATATACACATCTCTCACTATTTAAATTTAATACAACCATACACAGTGCTATTACATATTATTTGAACATAATATAGGATGCTCTTTCCTTTAACCCTCCTCTAGCGGGTGCTCTGTGGCCGTTTTGGGCCTTTCTGGGCCGTTCTGACTGCTATATCAACCATCAGTATGAAAGGAACTGTATTGCGCCGAAAACTAGGTGGAAATCGCTACACAATGACGCCACATACAGCTACGTAGCACTCGTGGAGCACTGACAGTGTTACCTCGAAGATGGAAGTTTAGCAGATTTTGCTACCTTGCTCACTTTTAGCGAAGTATTGGTTACACTGTCATCCTCACGTGCGGTGGGGGAACTGGAGTTAGTGTGGGCCGGGAGGCCACAGATGTCGGACGTATGGATCATTACTATCCAACCCTTTTTCACTCGATTTCCACCCTTTTTTCACCCGTTTTTTGCCAGTTTTTTCAACACGACTTAAGTGGTGAGCCGCTTTTTAAGGGTTAAACCATTTTCTATATCTATTCACGAAAAATATAGGCCTAGCCTAGGCAGCGCTACCGGTAGGTACGAATTTATCAGTTCGAATTTTGATTGAGAGTGGGATTAGGCCTAGGCCTAGCCTAGTTTTTAACATGGGATACTGTTTGGGGGTTGGGAATAGACTCAGGCTGTTTTAGGCCTAATTAGGTAAAAATAGTCAAATCGAGACAACTGCACAGCCAACATAGCCTAGGCCTATTAAGCAAATATTTTACCAATCTACAATAGGCCTAGTCTATTCGCTGTAAGTAGGCAAGAAATCATGACCTAGGCTATAACCTCTGTAACTAAAAAACAACTAGGCCTAGAGTGATCAAGCTAATATGTCTACCATTTTGGAAGTTAGTCAAGGAATAGCCTAGATGTGGAAATTTGCAGCCAAT